>SMLS01066601.1:0-12347 GCA_004785975.1 Popillia japonica
CATCTTCCAAATTTACATCAGCGGACTCACCACAAATTGATTTAAAAGTGATATTGTGCCTTCGACAGAAACATTCTACCAACCATTTGAAGCAGCAAACTTCTCAATGTTTAAATTTCTTGCTGTCTATAGCGCCTTTTGTTTAATCAATGATCCAGATATGGGAATGTTTTTTTTCTAGCCATGCAGAACCACATATACACACTTGATGTACTGCTACTCCACCAGGTTTAGAGAATTTCCGTTTCTGATTCAAATTAATAGCTTCTTCATACATCCTTTTAATATCACTTTTGTTTTTTATGATATCGTTAATTTGAGTTTTTCCAAATCCGAATTTTTCGGCTAACTTCCGCAAACTTAAATTATACTTGTCACTCTCCTCGATAATATCAATTTTGTCTTTCAGTGACGAACGTTTCCTTTTTAGCAACATATTCTAACACTGAACACAACGATAATCTTAAACTGATCGAATGAACAGGCGTTTTCGGAAACTTCTACAATCAGCTGTTGTAAAATAATTCTATCGTGTTTCATTATAACTAACAATAAACCCTTACAAGTAAATTCTGTCACTTTCTTTAGACTGAACAACAAATACGTGAGTTTAAAATTTTCGATACGGACGGCGACCGTTATTGGGAGGTAAATTATATTGCTTTTAGGCCATAAAATATTGGGATCGTCTGGCCGTGGCCGCTTTGTAAAGGCGGCCGTTATTGCAAGGTTTGTATATATGGAAATACTCGTATAGTAGATTTTTGCAATGTTAAAGCTGGCCGTTATCACAGGTGGCCGATATATACAGGTGTCCGTTAACACAGGTTTTACTGTAGATGGTGTAACTACTGGTCTCAAAGATTCTACTGGTAAAGGAAGACGCTTAATTATTTTAGATATTGGCTCTAAAAACGGTTTTGTTGACGATTGGTTATTACTATTTATAATAATAATAATAATAATAATAATAGCGGTTTATTGATCACAAAGAAAGACAGTACTTAACAGGAATAAAAATAAAAATTACAGGTAATAAAACTATATATAAATAAAAAAAACAAAGTACACTATTACACAGTCACATATAGGCCATTGGTACCTGTCTCCCTCCGCTGCCAACTGGTGTAATAATAATAATAATAATAATAATAATAATAATATATATTTTTCCAACAGGTTACACCCAATTACAGGAAAACAAATATATATATATATATGTGCACGACAGCAAAAGAATACATATAAATTACAATACATAATACAAGATAATAATTCCGAAGAAAGAGATCACTAGAACTAAATTATCACTAAATTATACTAAGTGTAAATGAAAATTGATCCTGGAAAAATATTTAAATGTAGAAAACAAACGGATAGTACATGAGTGAAAAAGAAAAAGGCAAAAACTAAACAAAGTAAAAACTGGCATAATTTGTTATGGTTAACAAATTATTTAGGATCAGCTACTCCGAGGAGAGGCTGGTATACCCTCCAAACCGCGGAGGAGGAGGAGGAAGAAAAACAATCGATTACCACGATGAAATGGATGCAAATGTTTCTAAGGAGTGGTTCCATAGCATTTTAACGAAACTACCTGAAAAGAGTGTTATTCTAATGGATAATGCATTTTACCATAGCAGAAAAAGGGGAAAAATACCAACAACTTTAACACGAAACGCGGAAATGCAAGAATGGTTACTTCCAAAACAAAAACAGTTTGATCCCTCCATGGTGCGATTAGAGTTATTGGAAATAATAAATCATCACAAAGACGGTTACAATGTACATATATACGCAGTGGACGAAATGGCAAAACAGAGTAATAAAATTGTACTTAGATTACCACCTTACCATTGTGAATTGAATCCTATAGAATTAGTTTGGCCGCAAATAAAAAATGAAGCAGCTGCAAAAATAAAAACTTCAAATTAGCCGAAGTAAAAGAACTTTTGTTAACCGCAATTACAAATTAATGTATCATTAGAAACGTGGACAAAATGTGTAGAACATATAATTAAAAAAGAAGGCAAAATGTGTAAGTTAGATGGCTTATTAGATGATGTGGTGGATTCCATTGATGTATGTACTAGAAATATAATGCAAACAATAAAATACATATTATTAAAATTATTGTGCACTTATTTTTTTATAAATGTGTTGTATACGTGACATTTATTTAAATATCAAAGTCCAAATAACAAGCACTTTATTTGATTCTAATTCATCATTTAAATTTACCTAAAAAATAGCTGCCAGTTTAATTTGCCTAATGTGAAGCGGATTTTATCATTTAGTCCGCTTCATAATTCTAAAAGGGACAGTTTTATTGGAAATAAAGGAGTCTTTATACTCGTACTCGTAATTATAATTTGCAAAATTTACTAAGGAAATATTCACTAGTTCTTTTAATGAAAATACATACGTTGTGACACAACGCCCTATATAGGTATGTATAACGGGGCATTGTTGCTATTCATTTAATTCAATTTAGCTGTGCATACATATACATACACATTATAGTATAACATTGCATCCGTTTAAATGGCATAACATTATTCGCGTTGGGTATAGAATTAATGCAATGCAATATCGGCGAAAATAAATATGATACATGGATAATAATAGAATGCAGCGTTTATTGTATCTAATGTAATATTTTAACGTTGAATTTAACCGAGTGCGTTGTCAAAATAATGCTTCATATTAATTTCGGTAATGTATCTATTTTTCAGATTTTTCTTTATGGTAATATAGCCAACCTTTAGAATTTTTCCTCATTAAAGACGGTCATGTTATTGTTATGATTTATTTTATGATGTAAATATGTAACTAAGTAATCCTCACAGAGGATTATAAACGTATTTCGTACAAATATTTCCTCACCGAATGAAAAGTTTTTTTTCCGTTCCGGTACCATTCGATTACCTTCGTTAATAATTTGTGACCAGAACGAACCAACTTTTGACAACTTCAAACCGATGTAAAACTTTATTTGTTACACAACTTGTTAGCAAACTGTAAACGAATAAGTTTCGGCACGGGAAATTATATATTCGATAAAGAACTCGAGAAGTTTAGCCTTTATAACGAGATAAATGCGCTAGATTATTTGGTACCCGATAAATAGAAACATAATCGCCATCAATCGCAGATATTATTCGAATTTGATTGACAAAAAAATTACGTTAACGACTACGTTATTATACATGCATGAAATACACAGTTGTTTAGTGATCTCATGAATATTTTATGAAGTTCGAACTGCGTTCGATTAAAACGGTACCGTTTTTAAATAATCGATTAGCTTTTTATCTAGCCAATCTTCGCACTTCATAAAAAAATATATCTATACGCGTCCCTTGACGGTTTATTGTCATTTCAACGTTTTAGTGGCATCGCAATAGTTGTAAGCTGCACGTAAATACGCTTCCCATTGATTGTATCAAGTCGCGAATATAACGGTATAAACGGAACACGGACAATAACTTCGAATAACGCTAGTTATACGTATGTCTGTACATATATGTATTGATGCAAAATTGTTAATTATATTTTCGCATTCAGTTTGCGCAGTTAGTACAGGGAAGCGATAAATGTAACTAAATTGCATTGTGATGTATATTTTGCTTCGTTGTGTTTTAGTTGAATGTTTGTTGATATAACTATAATTTAGGCGATTTATGTTGCAAATATGTATGTACATATATGTATATACTGTCCCGGTACATTATGCACACTCACACACCACACATGTCTCGATTGTTAGGTAGAAGTCCAGCTTAGCTTTTCCGAGCTAAATTGGTAAGGACGATCAATTTGCATCGCACACGGGGGGCTAAGACGGCTGATACCTGTCAAAACATGGCATAATCACACACACACATGACACAAACACGGTATAAGAAGTACAAATAGAGAGAATACACTTACTGTGCCTAATCGTTTGAATCCAGTTAAGTATACGCGTATTCCATGTCAATTCGCATCCTTTCCGAAGGAATTTTTTCAATACTTGTCCATTAACCCTGATTTATATCAGCAACTCGAGCCTTAGTGGTAAGAATTATGATTGTAATAGAAAAACTGTAAAGAATATTGTAAGAGAGTGGAAAAATCTGTTAGCATAGTAAAATATTACCGATGATCTCAATTTCTGGATTGCACTGAATAACATTTTCTCGATATCATACTAAGCATGAAAACGATCCTTAGGTAGTCAACAACACGTTTCACATAAGTTTCCACTGGTAAATTCCCTTTTAAATGAGTATTTTCTATTTTAATTTGGATCTGACAGGTAGCTTCAAAAGCATCTTTAATTTGTGAAATTCCGAATGAAGAACTAATTTTCTCCGTAGAATTCGATTTTACACTTCGTTTTCTAATCCAAAAATGAATTTTCGAAATATTTTCCAGATTTTTAAAAATGAAAAACGATGTTCACTTGTTATTTTTGATCACACGGCAATTCCACCAATCAAAGCCTGGAATTTTCAGATTTTGTTGTTAATTTCCATAGAAACAAATAAGGAGATACGTTTTAACATCGAAAGCATACGCACGCTAAAATTTGGCTCCGATAAATAAAATTCCTAACCTCATTTTTGTCCAGTGTTAAACGTTAACGTCAGAATCTTCGATCCAGCGTCCGTTTTAAAAACATCACTCACCAGTTAGCTAAATTTAAGGAGATGTATTTGAGTTCCAAGATAAAGAAATTAATTTCCTGAGACTCTCCAAATCTCTACCCATTGATCCGGACACATTTGCCTACGAAGTCTCCACACCGCGAGAATTACCACCAACAAGGGTCAACGAACCTTAGTCCCTCCCAAAACATCCGAGTTATTCCTGGATTTGACAGGTTAGTCAAGAAATAAAGATCGTACCCGTGTTTTATTGTATTCTTCAAGTTGTATTTTATTTAGAATTATTATTTGCATTATTATTGGTAGAATTTGTAAAAGGTGCGAGTCTGATATAAATCACCAAAGTCGTGTGTTGACATTTTGCTTACCCCTAGCGACATCAATCGCGAAGTTGTATAATTTAGTTTTTCCACTCTTCACGTATAACTGGTTGTATAACCTAATTATTTAAGTTTCATTTGCAATAATCCACTTTTTTTCTGGTATCTGTTGATTAAATAATAAAAGAAAACTAAACGAGACCATTTTTTTTATTGTGTATGTTTTATTCAGTCATTAATTTGTTCACCAAGTACAATACAAACTTGTCGTATCCACGAATCCAATACCGACCCACTCTACCAAGTTTTTGAATCAACCGAGCTAGCTAACGGGACCGTGCGTTTTCTCAACACCACAAAGGCACGTCACAGTATATAGATGTATACATACAGTGCTATTATTTTACTATGCAACATATCGCTATGTTTGCATTTTAAAATAATCGAGTCAAAGCATTATACGATAGGCAACCCATTATACTTACTACCCTAGCATCAAGAATAATTATTGTTTAGTGTCAATTGAAATACGTCAAATATTTTTTCGCGTTTCAAACTAATTTGCAGTACTTTTTTTATACTCTTCTGTGTTGTGTTTTAAGAGAAAAAATGCAAATGTGTTTAAACTCTAAAAACAGACAAAGAGTATTAAATTTATTGATATACATACAACATAGGGATATGTTGCATAGTAAAATAATAGCACTGTATATGAGATACGTGTATACCCGGCGCCTCCGCTATTATGTCACGATCCTTTTTAATAAACGGATAAACGGTGTACCTACTTCTAGAATCTGCCGATGAGGTTTCTGGAAACTGATCGAAGATCTATTATTTTGTATAATGGAACTTATGGGAAATTATTTCAAAAAAAAAATTCTTTTAGTCAATGTCAAATTTGGAAAATTAAAAAAAAAAGACATTTAAACTTGTCTATAATTGACATTTAAATGTCAAAATTGACCTCATATGACAACTAAATGATTTGACTATGTTTGGAATTTATAATTATAATAATTTGAATTGGATAAAATATTTAAAAACGTAATCAACTTTATAAATCTAATGAGTTTCTAAACTATAAATCCGATTAACTTTCATTTGATAGTTAAACGTCAAATTCAACATTTAAATGTCATAATTACATATTATGGTACTTGATATTTAAACGTCAAATTTGACTATATTTAAAATACTAACGTATTATTTCTTTAATACCAGAATGATTATATATTACTCTATTATTTTACCTTTTCTAATTTCTACAGACGATCCACAAAATAGCAACTTTCCAGTAAATATATTTCGTACGAACTGTAGACGTAGATTGAAAAGAACGTAAAGTTTTAATCCGATTTAATGTAAAATGAGAATTAGAGATTTCTATTAAAAGTTATAATTAGAGAAATTCTATTTAACTACAGCGTGAAATACTAGAACTAATCAGAAGAGAAGAGATAGATCACGTCGGTAACAAAAGGCGGCCATTGCTGGGATTGTATGTTGAGTCGAAGTTAGATTTTTACCCGTATGAATAATGAATGAGTGGAGTTTTATAAACGTCTTGTTTGCGACAATTCCCATCTATTGTCTGGATTAAACTTAATGTCTAACGAAGAAGAAATGTAAAATTCTCTTCTGTCGAGATAACGAAGAAATATTTTTCAATCTGCAGAAAGAAGATGAAAACTAGCATAATATTTATATAAAGGAACTGTAGCAAGTCATCACCATCATCTGCGAGAATAAAGCTCGAAAATTTCACCGCCATAATACATCAAAACTTGAATATTAACTCCCAATTATGAAGATATAACTTTAACTCGAACAAACCACTTTAAATTAAGAACTTAAGCCAAGCCGCACGAAACGACTGCTCACTCGAATTTATATCTAACGTTCACTTATAAAAGTTGGTTAATAGGAATTAGAAGAGCGAGTTCGAGAAAAAGGGGAAATAGATTGACGTCGTTAATTGAGAAAGTTAAATTATAAAGTGTATTTGGGATATTAAAGGTGGCGATGAATAAACAGTTGAGCACATCAGCGAGGGGAAATGAATGATGCTTTTTTATTTCATTGAAATTGAGCAAAATTTGCTCGAATATAATGCATGAGAAATGAGTCCCTTTTATAGTAACTGTATAAGGGTAAACTGAAAAAAAAACACTTATCGAGACAGATTTCAATTTATATTCGGCCCGTTGTATCCAATCGAGTTTGAAACGAATGGGCTTGAGCGCTTAGTGCTCCTACTATATGTATTTTCCGATACTTTATTGCTACGAAGCGGGATAATCCGATTTTTAGACGTTTTGGACTTTCGGAATATAAATGAAACTACCTGTACTTGTTCTCTAAACGCTTGTTGACCGTTACGTTCGATTGTGTACTTTATCTTCCTGGGAAGCAACTTCATCGTGTTGATATACGTGTGCGCGACCGTTTTGTTTTACTTTCAAAAATTAATCAAACTGATGCGAGTATGTAAATTGGGAAAGTTTTAATGACAACATGTGATCGATTAGTTTCGGGGGAGTTTAGTCGGTGGATGTGGTGGAGGTCGCTAGTATAAAATGGTGTTTTGCTTTAACTAAAGGAAGGATTTATAAAACACGAAGATGTTTAGTGGCTTAATTTGCGAATTAATTGCTTCAAAACGAAGCACTACTTTATTATTATTCTTGTATATAATGCAGAGAGAGGATCTCATACAAACGTATACACACAGATATGGTCATATGTATGCAATACTACGATTGCAATACTGATCCTCAACAAAAAAAGAGAAACAAACATCTCTATTTAACAGTTTCGACAAGCAGCTTATTCCCGATTTAAAATCTAGGCGGATTGCGCCGGCTGTTACGAACACTCTCCTTTTTTGTTCGCAAATTCCAAATCTCCCCAGCAAAAAATCTAGTTAATACCTTCGAAAAATCCGTAGGCCAGAGGCTACGCGTCAAATGAAAACCTGTTGTTTATTTCCAGTTTACGCAACATAATAACGTGATTTATCAACTATTCGTTGTTCGTGGCGGTGCTCCCCCTGGAAACACCGCGATACAATATTCGCTAATTTTAACACGAAGTAGAATTTTAAATAAATGTCGCCGCGTAGTAAGTTGACAGTTTTCGCTAATTAGTCCGGCGTTCATAATCTACTAATCCGTTTATAATTATAAAAAAAATAACCTACGCTCCCCAATAATTAATATTCAGCACATGTGTCGGCCCTAATTTGCAGGAAACACACCGCCTGTAACTTGCATACGGTCGATGCCAGGCATAAAGGTTAATTGTTTACGCACGTATGACCTTTTAAAACATACACGAGAGAGCGCACAACCAGATTCTCAGGACGGGAGGACCCTATCTCATCCACTGCAGTATCTACTAACATAAATTATATATACTCTAATGAAAATTCTTGGCATGATGGTCTGCTGTTGTAGTTCCGTTTAGACCGCAAACGAGGGCAATATTTTCATTTTAACGTCGGAGCCACGCAAAACGCTTTATAATTTTAGGTGGTGTCCGCATATTTGTTGCCTCGCACGTTGCTAATTTGTTCCCCACTATACAGATCGTTGCATCGCAAGTGCCGTCAAACGCTCGCTCCGATTGACGTGTTACTTCGTTGAGCAGGTCTTAGCGTTGTAGTATGTATGTACGTGCATAGCAGCGCCGGTGGTATGAATTATACGTAATGTAGGTAGACTCATATAATAAAATTTTCTTTAACGTGCACAATGTGCCCGCTGTTTTTATCCTCTTAAAAACTAAATATGTAGTTATAACAAGAATAGCAAACTTGTGCACAGAATATGTATTGTAAGAAGATGTTTATGACGAATGAAAAATGTAAAATATTAAAGCTATGTGGAGAATAGTAATACTATGTATTATTACAACAATTCACATTAAAATAATGAAATTTAAATTCTATAATTAGTAACTAAATAAAAAATGAATATTCTCATATTTGCAGGAATAAACGTTAAAAAAATATGCATATGTTACAACAGAAGGAATCTATTATTAGTCATAAATTATTATTTTATAAGTTAACATAAAAGCGACCACTTTTCTAATGCATTAAATGCTCGAAACGTCTTCCGGTCGCCTCAAAGCAATATGCTAAACGATCGTAGAAGCCTCGTTGCGCATTCTGTAAAATTGCTAGAGGAATGTCATCAAAAGTGTTAATAATTTTTTGTTGCAATTCTGCCAAATTGTTTGGTCTATCGTTTTCAAATGTATAGATCTTAGTTTTCATGTATCCCCATAAGAAAAAGTCATTAGGGGAGAGATCTGGTGATATAGGTGGCCAGCGAATAGTTCCCCAGGTACTTAGAACACGGTTTGGAAATACATTATGAAGATATTCCCGTACAACTCTACTATTATGAGCGGGACACCCATCCTGTTGAAACCATATGTTATCCAAGTTGAGCGCCAATTCGTGGAGGCGTGGGATAATTCGAATCTGGAGCAAATTAAGATACTTCTCGCCTGTTAAATTGCCATCTATAAAAAATGGTCCAATTTTATGCTCTCCAAGTAATCCCGCCCAAACGTTTAATTTTTGGGGATACTGAGTTCTAGCATTGTATGTTAGGTGCGGGTTTTCTCTTGCCCAGTGTCGAGGTACAGCGGGATTATGTCTTCCGTGCAAAGGGAAAGTACTTTCGTCCATAAATAATATATTTGCAATAAAATTTGCGTTTTGATTGCAAATATGCATCATATTTTCGCAAAATTCCATTCTCTGTTCTTCATCTACGGGAAATATTTCATTTGTTTTCTGTAATCTGTAGGCATGGTATTTATTTTTCTTTAAAACACGGCATACTGTGCTTTTAGAAATATCCAGCTGCTCACTAATACCCAATGAAGATATTTTCGGGTTCTGTTCGACACTGGCACAATTTAAAAGATTTCTTTGGTCTTGGCGAACAAATGGCTGCCTATTACGTTTGGGCTTGTTCGGCATAATACAGCCTAATCTTTCAAAATTATTTATTATTCGCTGAATTGTTTTTAGAGCGGGTCGTGATTGATAATTCTCATAAAAGCGCTCTATTATTTGCGTTAAGGGTATTTCCTGATGATACCACTTAATAATTTGTTTTCTTTGAACTAAATTATAAACATCCATTATTTTTATAACATATAAATACCAAACTAACAACTTAAATAAATATTTATGTATGTATCTTACACTAAACTCTGCAGAAAACCTAATAGAAACGACGACAAAACACTAACTAACGAATATGTTTAGCAAAAATGCTTGAAGAATGAGACAATTAACAGATTAGGATATAATAAGAAAATGCAAATGAAAAGAATATTGTTTCAACAAGAATAATAAAAAAATGAAAATGTAATAAAATATCGTAAAGCGCTAGAACATATGAGACAACTATCTTCCAATGCCTAACTGGAGACTGCAAATATCCAAATATTCATACGTATTCTCTGCAACATGTATCGGCGCCGGCGCGGCATATGGACTTAACTAAGACATACCGTTCAACTATCGATATAATATTTTGACGGCACTTGCGATGCAACGATCTGTATGTATGTAAATACATACGTAGATATTCGTTTCGCAACGTTTAAAATTGTTCTAAAATTTACAATAATCCAGATTTATTAGCAATTTATTAATTGTAGCCTAGTTACAATGCGTTAAATAGCCCAGCACAAATTTTATCACGAAATACATATCTAACAATTGCTACTACAATCCCATAGAGGTTATTCGCAACGCTAGCAGCAGATTTTCTCGCTAATTACCGCTTGAACCCGCGTTATTAGATAAACGCAGGCAATTAAAATCCCGAACAACAGCACAGAATCGGAACGAGAACGGCATTCGACTTCATCCACCTGAATTATTGATATCTGACGATATATGTAGGTATATACCTATACATAGCATACATTTAGATCAGATAACTATATTCGCTGATATTCTCTCTCTCTCTCTGTATGTATGTATATATGTACATATGTGTGTGTGAGCTATTCTGAATCTCATGTTCGAAAACCGATATTCCACTCCATTATAATAACGTTACCACTATTTTGCGAAGCTCTTCTATATCAGGTAGGATAAGACTCGTCTATACTTGCCGGAGAGAAAATGTAACGTATTTTCCACACCGCCGGAGATAATGATTTTTTATCCATTACTTCAATTTTATGGTTGATAAACCTCATGTTCGTATTATTTTATTGTTTCACGGTGGAATTTTATTACCTTGCGCAGGGGAATTTGTTTTACGTAGCAAGTTCTCAGTCTTCACTATCTTTTTCCTAGAAATATAATTTCTCTCCTATTACTATGATATTCAGTTATAAATGTGTCAAAATTGCGAGCATTGAATTTTTGAATGTGAAATATAAATATCTTTGGATAACTACGTGGCTATTAGACAAAAGTCTCTTACGGCCGATCCATTTTTTCAGGTTTGGAAACAGATGATAATTTCTGGGAGCCACATCTGGGAAATAGGATGAATGAGGCAGTAATTCAAATCGCAATTCATGAATTTGCCACATGAGATCGTTCCTTTTTGATACTGTCGCTCAATTGTTACAGCAAATTGGGATAGCAGTCACCATTTATTGTTTCTACATTATCTAAATAGTCGACCAAGATAATTCCATAAGAATCCCAAAATATACGACAGGAATCCACAAAGTAACATCCGTTTATGTATAGCGGGATAAGTTGTGGAGATAGCGCCACCATTCTAACGGCAGCATGTACAGTACATGAGTCAGTACGCTTCTAGCTGTCAAAGAGTTCAGAGGGGTTGCCCGTTCTCCCAACTTAACCTAAAAATATGAGGGCCGCAAAAGAAAATCCCGCCAAGTGTGAAGATTTCTTTGTGCGAAAAAAACATTCAGCAGGTGAAATCCATCCGTGTACGGCAAAAACATTATGAGTAGGTAAAACTGTAGTTCGTCAATGGGTAGGTTTTTCTTAATGGAAGAACTGACATCCATACCGTAGTCAGTTGTAGGGTAATTTTTTTTAAATGGAGGAATTGACATTCACAATTTGCCAGTTGCATTTGAATGTAGGTAAAACTCAGGTGGTCCGTTTTCACAATAGACAGAAGAACTGTAAAAGTATAGGACTGACAGTGGGTCCTCAAGTGTTGAATAACATTCACAGTTGTCAGTTTCTGGGATTGACTATAGACAAACATTTGATTTGGAAATGTCATTGTGGTACATTGGTCACTAAATTGCATTAAATTTGCTATTTAAATGATATCGAAGGCTTCCACGGCCCGAGTCTCTATAATGAGGGTTTCCGGGTGTTGACCGTGTCATGATTAGTAAAATA
>SMLS01066611.1:0-15239 GCA_004785975.1 Popillia japonica
CCTTGATTTTCCTGATCTTGATAGGGTAGCTACTGACAAGCCCAACCACTTTTCGAAATTCATCACCGTTTTATTGTAATGTGATATGGGAGATGGGAATATAAATATTTATATAGAGAAAACAATGTTTTATACATAAAATTTATTTCCAAACCTGTTGAGTAAACTGAAATTCAACGCTGGTATTAAAATATTATTAAATATGCGTAATTTCATACATGAATTATCTCCATTTTCGTTTTTTTTCCCCCAGAAAAACTCGATAGGCTCTACCGCTACCGCAGTCAATTGCGTAGATAAATACATATAAACGTTTAAACTCTTTAAAAATTTTACACAACCATACCGAGAAATATTTGAAAAAGGAGATATAAAATATGTATTTTATATTCACGTTGTATTATTTACAGTGGGTAGGTACTTCGCATTCAGTGTATACTTTATAAACCGCTATCATCTGTTCAATATCATGTTTTATTTCGGTTTTTATATTTCTAGATGAAATATTTCTTATAGTAAGGTGTAATAATATCTGTCATACCCGTGAGGTCGATGAAGACATTCATATTTATAGAAGTTATGAATGAGTTGTTTTTATAGCCAGATATTCTCGCTTCATATAAAGTTTTCGGAATTTACTCCAATACTTTGAGCAGGTTTTACCTTTATCATGATTTTGTACCAATTTATATTCGAATATCGTTCAACTCAATTTTGTTTTCAAAAGATAAAGGCAATATTTTACAACGCTAATGCAAGATACTATTTCGGATGGTTTTCCAAACAAATTTAACTTAAATCCTGTATGGATTTATTACACGTTTCCCAATTCCAGCGAAAATCTCCGCGTTGAATTATATAGTTGAAGTAGGGCTGGTAATTTAGTTTATTGACACGTTTACAAAGGTTCCAGCAGTCGCTGTCAGTAACGTAAAACACTGTTATAATAGGAGATATATTGCGCGTTGATAGCTGAGATGGTTCCGCTAGAAATGTAATTATTTCACTTGGTCGTTAGTGGCAATATTGCACCACTTCGAGCTATCGTTTAGGGAATTCGATCATGATTCCATAGTAGTTGGTGTAATATTGAAGTACCTATTGGAAATTTCCCGGAAAATCAAAATTAATCCAATATAATCCATCGATCAAATGTCAAACTGAGGAAAAACAGCTGGATGACTGGTTGAATTTAAAAACTCACGCAGAAACTCAAGAGTGTCTCATGCAAGTAAGTCCCTCGCAATGGAAGCGGTATCTGGTAACGAAAGCCTTGATGCAACCGTAGGAACTCCCACACGTCGGTTCTGGTCCTGTGAATGGTGGTTCAATACCTGCTCTAGTTAACCCATCATCCAGTTGGCTCAGTTATTTCACCTACCTGTGGCAATGTATCATTGCGGAATCAATAATTGAATTGATCATCAATCAATTGATTAGCCGATATTATTTTGATCCACCCATTATCATGAGAGAAAAAGCTAGAGGATTCCAGGTTTTTACTTGTTTTGAAAGCATCTACGAACCAGCAATACGGTTCTCGTTTGGGTTTGCGAATGTATGTAGTTTATTGCAGTCTTCCTTGTAGCGATATCTACATACTTTGTAATTCTCAATGAAACTGAAAACGAGCGGAAGCTTATCCGACCTAAAGGACATAGATGTAGTTGAAGATGCTGGTGAGGTCACCGATTTTATCAGTGAAACTTTTGCATCCCCTACATTTTGCTCTCTAGGCTTCCAGAATAGCTTCTGATCACAGCCCCAAATGCAAGGGGAAGACCAAGTATGATCTTCATAGTCGCTGTTGGTGTTGAGGACATCGCATCCGTGCTGTCCAAGCAAGCAATTCTTTGGACTTTGCTCAGAGTGCTTGCCGCATATCCCAAACAGGTTTTGTGTCACCAGAGTAGTAAATCGTAGGTTATAGAGGGTGGCTATGAACTTCGTGTACATCCAGTGCACCATTTCAGGTTTCAGTCGCCAGGTTTTACAGAACATTCTTCTACAGGCCTAGAAGGAGGTCGTAGTTTTGTTTGACACATGTTCCAGGTGCGATTTGTACGTCAATTTGTGTCCAAAATAATACTTAGCCAGATATTAGTAGCGAAGATGGTTAGACACGAAAGTTTGGACAATTTCCTTCTCCAGGTGATTGTATACTTTCTGGCGTATGATTATTTTTATTTGTCGTGGTTTTATTTGATAGATTTTGACGTATGCAACGCATTTAATGCTATTGTATTACGCACAAATGACGCAAACACCTAGCGTTTTCTAGACGAATCTATCTATACTATAAGCAGAAATGTATGTATGTAGGTACACTATAGAGATTACTGCTGGGTCATTGTAGGAGAATCCAACTGGTGGAAAAATCTTCATAGTAAATAGTAAACCAGCTCTCCCGAGGATCCCACGAGATCACTTCAAAACTCCAAATCAGTATGGAGGCAAACCTCAAAGCCAATAAATTAGTAAGAATTGCCATAAACATATCCCTAATCAGCAAATGAATGTTCAGAATCAGGAAATTGAGATATGCAATGCAGATATGCATGTTAAGGAAACGAAATTGATTACCTAAAATAGGGCAGGTTTTTCTGGCAGAACCAACCATATGAAGCAAGGTTGTCACAGATATGATGAAGCATTTCTTCCAGTACTATGCTACTGCACAGTATTCAAAGGTACGGTTATGAGGAGGCAAATTCTGCTGATGTGATCAGCAGTTTTCAATTTTGATTATTACTTTCGAGATTCGAAGCAGAAAATAATTTTACGTCATAATGAATTGCAAATCTAACTAAATGATAAGTAACTACAAACATGTGTACGTATGTACATATATTATGTTAGACATATCTTCTGTTAACCTGGGCCAACCCCTACTTTACAGCGTCCTACGTACAGCATAGTTGTTCTAGCAAGATGCAATTACTCAAGCTTCTCACTGTTTACCTATCGCTTGTATGATTATATGTACATACACATGTATGTATGTATGTATGTGCATACATTAACCTGAGCACCTATTTCGGAGAAATTTCAACGCAAAACGCAGGCTTTATTAATATTATTGGACTGTAGGATATTGTTAACATAATGTGGACGAACAGCTGTATTCAAATTAGTTTAATCAATTGCCCATATTATTACAAATAATTTGAATAGGTGAAATATGCTATAGACAAAACTTGTGTAATAAGTTTGCTCGAATAACTGATTAATTTGAATTGACAGTTTGTCTGAAAACTAATAGGTACGTTTCATAAGGTTACCAAATCTATTAGAGGTTGAATATGGTAGATGAATATGTAGATGATTATGTAAATTCCCCTGATGGGTGTTGATAAACTTACTATTACCTATGTATCAAAACATTTTTATATTATCCTAAAGTTCGCTAATTTGATACGCCCTCGTAGTTGTGAATTGTACGTTAGGGAGGTCTTCCTATGTGAATTCTGTTTTGTCTGAATAGAATTAGGTTTCTGTAAGTTCAAACAGTATAAATTTGCCATTTACAAATAAGATATATGTAATACAAACAAATGCAGTACAAACAAAGACAAAGCCCTTTTTAAATCTTTTTCTTCTGTCTCCAGTAACTCAATGTGATGTAATCAATACTACACGGAAACTTAGCGTGGGTGTACCTGCTCAATGTGATACTACTTCCTCATTTCTTTTGAGGAGCTGCGGTTTTGGTGTATCATTTATTAGAATCTGCTATTGTTGTTGCGGCTTTTCTACCGACCGACACTGACCATTTTACTTTTCTAGGTTGTCCAGAATCATGTGTGTGGCTGCCAACGTTGAAATTGGTAATTTCAGGCGTTTTGGTTGTAATAGTTATCTATAGATATACTTAGATCTATTGGACGCATCTACGGATAGGAAACCGACTTAAGGACCAGATTACCGGACAAATTACATAAGAGGCAGACCAATTACTTACTTCATTCTAGCTACTTCAGCATTTCATTGATGTTCCTGAGAGCGAAAGATTACACCAACTTTTTTCAAAATATTTTGAGTCACAGAAGACGCATTAATCAGAGATACACTATGTGACAGCTATCATGCTTATATTCCATCTTCCTTGGTATCTTCTCTCCATTTCTTTTAGGTCTTGGTGGAACCTTTCCCCCTGCTCACTTACTGCACCAAGATTTTCAGGGAAGTAGTCGAGATGCGAATCTAGAAAATGCGCCTTCAAACTCATGTTACAGCCTAAGGTTTTAAATTTTTTGCACAATATTTTTATAATCTTTATGTTTTTTGTTGCCAAGAAAATTTGTAACCACATTTTTGAAGACCATCTATGCTTGTTTTTCTGCTTCCTCCATTTTAGATTCAAAATTTTGATCTTTCATAAGCTTTCTTATATCCGGCCCAACAAAAACACCCTCCTTTATCTTTGCTTCTGACAAGCGAGGAAACTGGCTGCAAAGATACTTGAAGCACTCTTCATCTTTTTTAATGTCTTCACAAATTGTTTCATTAACCCTACTTTTATATGTAATGGAAAATGCAAAACGTTGCTCGGGCCTACTAAACTTTTTCTTTCATTGTTTTTCATTCCAGGTTGTAAGGTATGTCTTGGTTGCCACATCTTTTTACAATAGTGCTGCTTTCTATCACGACTATTCCACTCACACAAAAAACAAGGATATTTAGTATAACCGCTTTGTTGTCCAAGTGACAAACAAAAAACTTTCAACTCACCACAAATTGTCCAGCCTTGATCCTTGTAACGAATTTTAATTAAAAGTAGCTCAAGATTTTCATGACACTCTTTTAAATGAACTGAATGTCCCACTGGTACAGAAGCATATTTACTTCGATTGTGTAGAAGAACGGCCTTAAGGCTCCTTTTTGATGAGTCAATAAAGAGCCTCCAATCAGAAACATTATATTCTATGTGGAACTGTTCCATGAGCCCGGGTACATCATTACAGAGAACTAGTGCATCTTTCAACCTTGAGCCTAAAAGCTCAGATGAATCCTTAGGAAGTCTCTCGCCAATTTATTTAATTCAGATTAGTCAAACAGTTTTGGCCCATCACTTCCAGTTTCATAGTAATCACTTCCCTCACCTAGTTCACTTGCGCATGTATGTACGTGAAACCATTTCATCATCAGATACATCATCTAATATATCTGGTAGTGAAGTAACAGGTACTTCTGGACCATGAAGTATAGGACAGGTTGCGGATCGAAGGTTTGGGTAAACTACGTCCTTTTTGTTTTTTAAATTGAATACGTGTACTACACACGAATAAAAATAACAATCATCACTACGATTGATCGGTTCTCTCCAAACCATAGGCACTCCAAAGCGAAAAGACTGTTCTTTACATTGTGACCATTGGCGAAGCTCTTCAACACACATTGAACAAACCTTATGAGGAGTTCAAGGTTTGTCTTGGTCTTCTAATTTCACATCAAAATGTGCGAAATATACATTTTTTTACAAAATCTGTAATGTTTCTTTGTTGTTTTTTACTGTAAACTTTCCTGCTCAATTATTTCTATTTGTATGTTCTTTATCGTAAATCTAGTGTATGTTTCTTCTGAATATCAACGTCTTGCATGATCATAAGTAAAAACATGTAACAGTTTATTTAAACAACGGTTTAACAAAATTGCCCTTTACAAAAAGAGTAATACATGCAGATAGGCCACAAATCCCAGATTGTTAAAAAACCTTACCTGACGCAAAAATACAAGAAAAAGTTCGATCATAGTAAGACCAAGAAGTCAAACACACAACCAGAACTAGATATCCAGAAGGCACTAATCAGCGTCTCTGGACAGCTACTTATAGAAGAAGAAAAGAAACTTGTAGCCGGAGGCGTGCTGAAAGCTACCTAAAGTCAAACTATCGAGAAGAAATATCATGAACGATCAACAGAAAGCTTGCATAGCATTCAAAAAAAAAACGAAAACTTGAAGAAAAAAACCAGCGGTAATAAATATGTTTTGATTATCGTTTCCAATTACTCTTCCGAGTATGTGAAGCTTTCCAATAAAAAATTATTTTGCTTTCTTTTTTATTTTATTTTCGTTTAAAGTCTGTGGAGGTAATTGCGTAAATATTTGCTTTACAAGAGGATATAGGATATACGATACATTTTTTGATCTCGATACATTACAGAGGTACATATCTGGTAGTACCAAATATATTTGTTCGTCAATATTAGTATTTTCAGATAAAAATGTTTGATTTCAGATACAAAAAATATTGTTTCTTTCCTCCAATTAAATTATCTGTAAATATTAAGCGAAATGGTTAATTTTTTGTAGTATTTAGTTAAATAAATAATTTCAAATTGGTGTACACATGTCTGAACCAGCTGAGATATGGCCACTTTCATTAGAAGAAGCTTTTCACATCAGTATATTTCTGTCAAGATGCAATTTACGAACGGAACCGCTACGGCGCTGTTACTCAACAATGAGTTATGGTTGGTACAATTTTAAGCTTTTACCAATTGTATAGCAGCGCAGCAGTGCTCCAGTTAGCAGATTGACGTGCAGCAGACGTCGATATATCGGCGTTGGAACGTTAACAAAATAATACATCAGTCTTTTCACTATGTTCCAAAATACAATAGAAAATTCATTGCGTGTAGTTCGATGTTTCGAAACAGCAAATATGTATATATCCATGTGGCGTTTTTTAATTAAAGAGCAGAGTAAGAGAGTGTGTAAGTAAATGACGACTGGTAATATTCAATTGTAGAATGCATGACTTAGCATTTGACTATAATGCCATCTTTGACAAATTCTTTCCAATTATTGAGAAGGACCATTTGGCATCTTATTTATGAAAATCCAAAAACGTCCATTTCAATAATGGCTCAACAGACAAATTTGTCTTATGGCACATATCAACTTATTCTAAAGAGAAGCTTCATGCAACACTATTATGCATACAAACTGCAATAGTTTCATGAGCTTCTTCTAGTTGGTTATCCAAGGCCAGTGAAATTTTGTCAATAGTTCCAAAATAACTTAAACAATGAGGATATCCTTAACACAGTTTTCTTCTCTGATGAAGCCTAGTTTATCATTCTGGACACGTAAATTGACAGAATATGAGGTTGTGGTCATCAGATAATCCTCAAGTTTTTGTTGAAGAATCATTACATCCCCAAAACGGTTGGTGTTCGTTGATAAATCAAATAGACGATGAATAATTACTAATTGGGTATTTCCAACAATATGGTGCAACCTCACATACGACCAGAGAAACACTTTAATATCTTTCGAAAATGTTTTTATGGCGAAATAACAAGTAAAACACTGAAATTCTCTATCTGTCTACGTCATGCGATTTAAACATATTCCACTTTTGTTTTGTATGGCCAATTATATTTATTCAACGCCAATCCGTAATCTGCAAGAACTAAAAAATATCTAGCATTATGTAGGGACCCATCTCTTGAATCGCCTTTAGATGTAACCAGGAATTGTTGGAATATCGTACAGCACTTTAAAAGAATTCCAATATCAGGAATCGGCCGTACAAGATATTAAACAATGAAAAGCTTTTGAAGGCAAACAAAGTAAAACGAACTCATTTTCGTGGAATAATGTTTAACGGCCTAAATGAAATCAATAACATTTTAAATAAAAATAATAATATTAATGAAGCTTGTATTTTAGTAGAACTTCCAACTTGTGCCCTACATTTAAACAGAGAAGATAGAATTGTATAAGAGTGACCTCTGTTGCTAGTATACGTTAAATTTTAAAATGATAACGATTCTAGGGACATTTATGTACCTCTAATTTCAACCTAATGTGGAACCAATTGCTTACCGTCCAGGAATTGGTTAGGGACGTAGTTACAATGATATGAATACTAAAGAGAATATGTGGTCCAGCTAAAAGCTATCTTCAATAGTTGAAACTTAGAAAGATACCAAATTTGGTACGCCACTTCTTTGAAAAGGTATTGAGTAGATAACATGTATGTTCCAAGTTTTGGAACATACATGTATGGACAGGTTTGCACCTATCAGACTTGTTTTCTGAACAGCTAAGTTGAATAAGATTATATCTGGAGGCAGCACAACAAATTTATCACACCCACAAAAATACGTGCAAAGACTTTGGAACTGGTAAATTGCTTGAGGTAATGCTGGAAAAGAATTGGTTGTAGAATAGAGCATCGTTGAAAAAATATAAGATTGGTTCAGATAAGACCCAGCAAATTCAAGTTAGTTAATCAATATTCCAAATCATTTACTAACAATTTGCTTCCAAATACTGATTAAACAACTCTGAAGTAGTTTCTTCGTCTTATTCGTACTGGTATGCCCAAAAAATTTCATTAAGAATCTCCTATGTATTTGCATTTCTTGAATAAATTTATCTTTGTTAAATCTGATGGGTTAACAAATAATTTAAATATGTATGTATCTACACCTGTTGAGGATAGAACTATCTCACTCTAACTTATACGACCAAATTTTAATAAATCTGGAATTAATGTTACCAGAAAACTCTATAGCTGGTAACATTTTCCTCCGCCAAACCTAATATACAAAAACATCTCTACATCAGGGCATCAACCTTTGATCCCCAGAAATAATTTGTATGGCATTCACTTACGAGTACGTTCATATTTACCCTCTCGTAAACGGAATATTGTTTCGTTTTAATTACGAGGTTACCCAACAATTCTCAAATTAGTTATTAAATGTTATATAAACTTTGTGTTACTGTAACTTATTATTTATGGCTCAGTGATATTCATCAAGCACCTCTCTATTCTAATTAAACCCTGAACACTTTGCTATCTCGTAATAATATTCAGCGATAATATTTATACAAAGACGATATTTTATTCTATTTTTTAAGGCGAGTAAATAACTACACGATATACAAAGCATGCATTTAAGGGATGATAGCTATAACGATTTAGAAACAAAAACATTTAATACACCATGGGTCTATCTGTAAGCGTAAAAGAGAAAAAAGCAGCAGATCAGTGCAGGATTTACCCGACGATTACAGGCGTGTGTTCTTGCAAATGGGCAACACATCGAGCCTTTCCTGTAATACATTTTCTCCTGTCTCTCAAAAAGGTCCTTTTTTGGACCACCAATTTATCACAAATAAAAGAAAAGAACTAAACTTTGTAGTAGCCTTTACGAAAGAGCTTAAAGCGCCCTAATATAATTGCACTATTATTACATTGTTTTCATTTAATGCGACTTTCCCTCAACTGAAATTTTCATTTACCGATCGAAAACTAGTATTAAACACGCCCTTTTCACTCTAACTTGACGAACAACATAACATCGATTTTATTGTCATAACATTATTAAAAAAACGCAAAGATACCTCTTTCCTACTTATGGCCATTGACTTCGTACGATATGGTACGAAACAATGGTCTAATGTAGTTCAAGGTCGTATAAACATGTGATGCTTCGCTTGCATCGTATTCTATTGAATACGTGTACAGTATTGTGTAAGAGAAATGACACCACGCTTCAGTTTCAAAGTATTAAATAATTCGTTTTCGTCGTTGTTTTCAGATACTTTCAACACTAAATTTTTTATATGGTTTTTTGGTTATTTAAGACGCAATATTGATGAGTTTTCTTGTACAGTTTGACCAAATAAGGTTTTTTAGAAATATTTTTTTTTCTCGTTTACGCTTACAGATAGACCCAAGGTGTATTAAATCTTTTTGTTTCTAAATCGTTATAACTATCTTCCCTTAACTGCATGCTTTGTATATCGCGGACACCCTGTATATTTGTGTGTTGAAGATTGGAATATTACAAGTGCGTTGAACTATATTCATGGAATTTAATGATCAATTAGCTACACAATAATATTCTCAAATTTCTTCATATATTTTCAGGCACATCCATGAAGGTACCCGCAATAATTGGTGGGATTATTATATAGATACTGTTTTATGTTATACTTATACATATTGATATACGAGGTAACATCAAAATGAAACCAGAATTGCAACGATGATGGACATATTGATGCATCTGTTTAAGTTTTTGTTACATCTCGTAAGCCGACAATACACGATCATATTAGTATTAAGGATTAAAGTGTCTTTTGTATCTTTTTGTTGTGACGATTTCCTACAAGTTCTGTGCACTTCTTTTTTGGGAAAATAAACGTTATTATTATTATTATTATTATTATTATTATTATTATTATAAATTTCATGTAATATACATGGATTTATTGATAAACTGCAAAATTGAAGGTGTATTATGACAAAAAAGATTTACATCATTTTTTACATGTAAAATTTGAAACATAGAACACGTCCTATTTCTCAAGGTCATTGACGTGAATTTATATAAATTTTTGCATACATTTCTGCGTCGATTTTACATGTAAATATTTGATCGTGTATTGGCCACTTTATAATATAGACAGATAATCTAACTCAAAATACTTTCAAGAACTAGCAGACCAAGATGTGTACAAATTGCCATGAATAGTGTTATCTGGCGGTAATTCTGGCAAAGTTAACACTTTGTCAGAACTTTGTCACACTCAAGACATCACTTCGAACCACCAAAAGTGGATATTTTAAGGACAAAATCTAGCATATAATCCCACTCCAAAGTAACTTGACGTGAGGATGGATAGGTCAGCCGACAAACTTAGGATCAAAAATAATATTTTCCGCAAAATATATGGAAGCTGTTGGGGAACGGATGCTTTGGGTGTTGATACCCAACCTACCGCATGAATGAGAATTGTATCCAGCATCGTAAAATACATCACCTTCTAATAAGTACCAGTGTTGGCTAATATGTCGCTTCCTAAATTCTGACGTAAAACCGCTAACATCAATGGAAACTTGGCGAACAACTCATTGATGAGGATAGCCACTCATTATTAGTAATTATGCCATATTAGGTCATACAATAGATTAACCTGACAAGCCTAGCTTTACTAAATGCCAACTTCTACAGAGAATACTGAAGAAATATGAGATTAACGCAATGGCTATTCAACAGGCACATGCTGCGAATAGGGATCAGAGGCCACACAGCGGAAAATTACAAGGATTAGACTTGCTTGCGACTACATGTGATCACATTTATGGCACTATGACCTACGTCAGATCTACTATTGGAAATGCCCAATTATTCTATACCTACCTAATGTGTACGCTTTGCCATACGATAAATAAATTTGGAGCAATTTTGTATGCCTTCTACTAGAGGATCGAGAATGAGATGTGTGATGGAATATGGCTGGCAACAGTTGATGTTTTCAAACTGGTTCATGAAGAACGGATGAACAAACCTCTAATCACTTAGCTGTAAAATTTGAGGAAGTCAGACAAAAGTTTTCACAATTCTGTATAATCTACCAAATAGGTTACTCAGCCGTCCTTTTGAATAAATACCATTTTGTGGGCACTCTATATATTATAGACACTACAGATCTTTTTTATAAAAAAATAATCAAATTACTTCGTCTGCATGTACAATAATAGTTAAATTCTCACTTTGCTTGATGTTATTTGAAAATAAGCCTGCAATTTTGTACATAACAAACAGATTTTGTCATTCATGACACGCAAGTGTAGCGGCAATTCGAACTGAATACAAAGCAATGTTTGTAAAATTAGATCTAGGCAAATTAACTACTACGACTGCCATTTTCTAGCTGGAAATGACATTGTGATTGTAGGAATATCCGCGCAATTCACACAAAGAGTGGAGTAGATCGAATTTTAACACAATAGCTTTTACATGGCGGCAACGTTTGGCGCAGTAGAAAGTTAAGTGTATCGTCTTCTCCGATGTGTAAAATACGGATGAGGTGATTTAGACATTGTGTGCTGCAAACGCCAAATTAGATAGTGAGCGTTGGGAGTAAGTTCGTGTAGAATTATAGCCAGTGGGGAGCTTGGTATATATGTACATACATACATACATACATATACAAACTAGTCCACGGAATGGTAGTAAAGATCTCCAGGCCAAAGAGGTCCTAAAGGAATAGAAGCCTGAATTGACTAGGCGCCTTTTGGGTAAAGACAGGAAACCTACACTGGTCTGTGTGACTGTTCATGGTAGACTAACTAGGCATATTTATAACATAGATCCAGCGGAAGATTCTATCTGCAAATTCTGCAAAGAGGAAGAAGAAATCCCAATTCATGTGCTGTGCCATTGCGAGGATCTGGTGAGACAACATTTCTAGTATGGGGCATAGAGAACCCCACAGCGTATAGCTACATTAAGGAGCCGCTCTCAAAGATGTTAAGCCTCAATAGACATGGAAACGTCCCCCTCCCCTCCCCCAACCCTACCCTATATAATCTACCCAGCCCAACCCAATTATTTTAAAATAAATTAAATTACAATTACTGCAATATAACCCTTACCCACCATAACACAGCCTCTCATATTCTAGATTGAATCATTGTATGTAGACATAACATTTGTCTGTGCATATGTTCTTGACAGCATCGCACTAGAGCGTTCATTGATGCATAAGCAATGATAGATCCGCTAACATGATACTTACTTGCGGGACGGCGCAGAGTAGCGATAAACCCCAGGCGAAGGCGAGCATCACCTTGCCTCTTCTACGGGCGTCGTTGACACGTAACGGATGTAGCACGGCGAAATAGCGATCCAACGACACGCAGACGAGTACGTTGCTGCTCAGATAAAGACCGAATGCCCGTAGAAAGAGAAACACTTTGCAGGCGAAGTTCCCGGCCAGCCATTGTACGGTTATCCGCCAACCAACCTGAAAACAAAAGGTTGAGGATTAGAGGCAACCTCCTCACGGTTGGCGAAATGGTGCGTGAATATACAGTGATGTAGGAAAGTTTCAGAACGTGTAAATTTAAGTAGATGCGAATTAACTTTAGATGTTAAGCTGTATTTTTATTTTATTCAAGTTACCTCTGACGTAGTAAAAAAAGATAAATCTTGTTCTAAGATTTGAACTTTTACAATAATCAATACTACCTTTAAATGTTGCAGAAGTGCAACACTGCTCTGAACATATTCACCAATCAAATTACACATTACTTATTACCGTATGTCAGCTTCCAGTATAGGAACTGAATACCTTCAAAAACCATATAGTCATGGTGTATTCAATTGAACACATTATTGGCAATCCCTACAATGCAATGAGGTGCCACTTGATGCTGCATAGCAGCAACAAAAAATTTAAATTCCTATGTTGATGGACGACTTGTTACAGGGAGTTGCACAGGATGCTACATTTTGAATGTGGCTGCAATTGCCGCTATATTTTGTTGTTCGTGTGTACGACAGCGAATAGTTTGGTGTGTGACAGGTGCCATTGGTGTTTATAAGTTTATATTTGGACAATATTTTTGCAAAATTGGATGTCGTCAAAGAAATATTCTGTGACTATACGGATATTATTGTACATACAGGGTAACATAACCTCAAATATTTAGCAATAGTTCGTATATTTCTTCTTTAGTATATACTTATGTAGGTAGATAATCTCCAAAAATGACGTCTAAACGACGATTGACATATCAGGAGATGCTGCAATTGGCTGAAGATCTATCGGAAGTTGAAGATCTGAACGAAAACGATGATAAACCACCCTTCGATGAAAGCTATGGATTTGAGTCTTTGCTTGCGATTGATGAAGATTTTGAAGAGGAATGGAGGATGGAAGGATGTATCTAAAAAAGTTGTGGAAACTGAACAAATCGAGATAAAGACAGATAAAGAATCGAGGAAGAGGTACCTGCCTCCTGAACCTCAGCCTGGCCCAAGCACCTCACGTTCAGATTCAACACACAAGAAAGACGTAATGAAGGAGGTCATGACGCAAAATGAACTAACTCCCAAAGAAGAGACTGGTTGGAGGAAAGGGGCCCACATACTGACTTCAAACATGAAGAGGTTTAAGAAAATAGTTAAAGATGTAGTTGAGCTAGAAAGTCCTACGTTTTTTTTTCTTAGTTCTTTAGGGACCAACTGTTTGAAGAAGTAGTTAAGTTCCTGGTTGTACAAAGCAATCACTAGTATTTTATGATAAATGTAAAGTGCATTTATGCCTTAATAAAAATTCGAATTTTTATTATTATAATTAAATTAAATTTTTATAATATAATATAATAATATAATAATAATATAATAATATAATAATAATATAATAATATAATAATAATATAATATATATTTATTTCCAACAGGCATAACCCAAATACAGGAAATTAAAAATTGAAAGCGAATACAAAATACAAAATATTTGTAAGTTACATATGTAATCGGTAAAGTATGGCAAGAGAAAGAAAAAAGGATACATTACATATTTCTTATAATACCAAGGATATCAGAAAATGATGAAAAATTAATATCACAAGAAGCGCAAATCAAATTAAAATTATTACACATAATAGAGATTGGCGATCTGTACATCATATTGGATCTTGCTTTATCAATATAAAATGTCATCTTCTAGCGGGACGTTATTCTAGGAATATTAAAATTCTATTAACAATCCATATACAATCTATTTTGTCTTAAATTTTATACTATGAACAAATCTTCTACTTTCAAGCGACACCAAATTAAATCTTTCCAGCATGACATTATAACAATAACCTCTTTCAGGATAAACACCGTCTGATACAAACATAATATATTTTAAAAACTTTCGTTGTACTCTTTCTATGTTGGAAGAATGAATATTGTATATAGGGTACCATACAATTGCCCCGTATTCTAATTTAGATCTAACAAAGGAGAAGTAAAGTAATAAAAGACATTTAACATTTGTAACATTTGTTTTGATCAGACATCTGTCGTAAGTAAGTCACAACACTATTTTCCTCGAAAGATAAGGGAAGCGATCGAGATCAAAAAACATCCTCAGAATCTCAATCGCGACGATGGTTACCAACTCTCTAGCATTTGGAAACCGGTCCTTTCCGCTTCAACGGCCAGTGTTCACTGATCCGCATCGCTGCACAGTCGTATATATACCCCTGCAAATCTGTCTTTCCTTGTCAGAAGGTTTTCGCCTCTAGCGTGGTTGACACGTCGAGTTACCGTGGCCTTCTGACGCCCCTCACCTACCAGAAGGTTTTCGCCTCTAGCGTGGTTTACACGTCGAGTTACCGTGACCTTCTGGTACCCACCCAGTTAACCTCTTTTGCTCCTGAAGAAGCCGCTTACATTAGTGGCGAAACGTCGAGTTATTGTATATCTTTT
>ML218343.1:11811-31864 GCA_004785975.1 Popillia japonica
ATCGCACAAACTGGGTGATGTCAAATGGCTTAACATGAGGAATAGAATATTGTTGCACTCTGCTACATTGTTCCATAATATTATCTCCACCGGGAAACCCTCTTACCTGTATAGAAGAATTAGGTTTAGAACAGATGTTCATCATGTGAATATCCGTTACAAAGGCACATTAACTCCACCACTGCATAGATTGGAACATTTTAAACGTTCTTTCTCGTACCAAATTACTAATGTTTACAACAATCTACTCACTCACGTGAAATTAGCTCCATCTATATTTCTATTTAAAAGGAGACTGTTTTCGTTTCTGTTCACGAAGCAGCAGACTGGCGGGTAAACTGTCGTTTTCTACTTCCTTATTAAGTACTCTGCATGTGTTAGTCCATGCACTTCAATTATTTACTTGTGTGCATGTGTGCGGCTATGGAATGACAACTTGGTTATGTTGATAGTATATGGCATTCTTGGAATATTTGTATCCTCTCTCTCTTTTAGGTTAAGCTTAGATCTAGGTTATTAAGTTACGTGTAGGCAGAGTGGAAGAGCAGGCTTCAAGAAATTGATGCCTGAACTCTGTCTCTTTTTCTCTGATATGTTGTACTTCATATATGTATGTATTCCTCTAGTGTAATTTATCGTGTCTGAGAAAATAAATTTATTATATTATTATTATTATTATTATTATTATTATTATTATTATTAGAAGCAGAGGAGAAAATACTCGATAATAAGGTGTTTTTAATAACAATTTCGCTAATTAAAATTTTCGAATTTTTCCATTTTCCATTGATTTTCACTATCTTTGAATTTGTAAAGGCTAATTTCGTAAGTAATTATCCAAAGCTGTGTATTAATGGTTGTTAGTGATCGAAGAATTGAATATACTTCTCTATCCCGTCATATACTATTGCTTTCTAAAGAATTTCTTAGTGGTGCGTTAATTTATTGGAGCAGTGTATTTTGATCTAAAAATGACGTCGCATTTTTTAAATATTTGCAATAGTCCAGCATTTCTGCAGTTAGCGAATTTGCCAAACTTTCTATCCTTTTACCAGAGTAGGTAACTTTTTTTTACATTCCTACATAGCATGGTCCGCATTCTGTTCTAATTAAACATCCTTTGATCCATGTTTTGTTCAAACACAATTCGTTCAAGTTAATTGAATCCGACCACCTACAGCACAAATGCAATTGAAAGGAAAACTCTATTTAATCCAACTTTTCAAAAAGAACAAACTCAATTTATTCTCTCTAGTACGTTGTACGTTGTATGTCCGCGAAAATAACCCAGAAAAACACAACGTAATACGTATTATTGAAACAAAAATGTGAAAAACAAAACCTGGAATAAATGGGAATCTTCCATTGAAAAACACCTCGCCGAAGATTAAACATCAGCTTCTATTATGTAGTCCGATGAAGCAGCGTAATGCACCGTTGCCTATTCGACGACTCTTCTATCAATTAAGCAGTGGAAAATAAGAGAAATTTGCATCGAAAAACCATTAACGTACATTCATTTACATGGGAAGATCGTTTCTACAGTAGCGTGACTGAAATGGAGCTTAAATCTAAACTGAAATGTGATCTGATGCAATGTCAGGCAAAATGTACTGTAAGAGATTTAATGATTCTTGTTCTATGTTGTAGTTAGTTTTATGATTAAATAGCGCGTGCTTCAGTGGCCCGGAGGATCTATTTACCATCTCATTAATTCAGTTACAATTAAATTAAATATAAATATCTTCTAAGCTGTAAAATCGGTTTTATCCAGCACGGTTGTATAGCTCCCTAACGTCGCCGATAAACGAACCGTAACGACATGAAAAAATCACATAAAATCAGAACTTGTACATTTCTCGCATTAAATATTCTACCCCGTAAACGAGGATAAGCATATCCAGCACACCACGGGGAACGTATTGGCTGATATATTTACAGCCCATCCAAACGACCGCAGGAGGTCGTCACTACTTCGCTTCGCAAAATTCGCGATCCGAAAACTGCGTAACTACCTCATCGCAGTAAAATTTAATGACGAAGGTTCCAAGTTCGAAGGTAATCACACTCGCTTATCGTACTTCCGGGCTAAGTGTGATCGATCAATCGTTTAAGAGACGACAATTTATAGACCCCTTGAGTACAAGGACAAATTAAGAAATAGGAGTAAATCCGCTACAGGTCTTCAAAATGGATATTAATGATTTTATATTAGTTGCAGACAAGCACACCCTGGCTTCTACACACGAGTGCCCTTGTGGTCTCTCAAAGAATAATGACATCGCCGAAGTTAATAATGTGAGAACGCCACACTTACATACATGAAGTAGTTTTAATATTCTTTGGAAGACGTTTAACTTTGATTTATTGTTGAACATTGAAGTGCAATGTATGCAATTGTTGAACATGTTTTGGAATGTGCTTATAGAAAGTAATTCTCTCCCAGTGTAGGAAACTAAAATTTTACTGAACAGACAAGACATGATACAAAACTGTATCGTCATCGCAAAAAGATAATCTTTAATAATAAACAAAGCTTTTAATATGCAAATATGTGCTTTACAGCATGTTTGATTGAATCATGCCTAGTCCGTAAAATCCTTTGGTAACCAATGGATATTATTGCTAGATAGCGGTGAAATCAATATATGCCATTCAGTTTTTTTACAAATACTTTTCTGATGCGCGAAGTAATACCTAAATTTAGAAATTGCAAAGTGTATCTTTGTTCTAATAGACATGCTTTACATTAAATATCGAAGGCTTTCACGGTTTGAGTATCTATTATGAGGGTTTCCGGGTGTTGACCGTGTCATGGTTTGTAAAATAAGGTGCTGTTCAATTGAAGTGGTCTACTATTAAAAGATTGATGTTACTCTGAGTCTATGTAATTAGCAATGCATAGCATGACAAACTCTAATGTTTTATAGTTTATTTAACGCAGCAAATCTAATATAAAATTCGTTTTGTTAAAATTTTATCTTATGATACTTTAGTAATTTATCGCATAATATCTAATAACGGGCGACTATAAATGATTGTAAATTCGCGACTTAAGTTGGCAACACTTCTGTAATTTTATGTTACCACACCTGATTTTTAAATTTAAATTTGTCATATTTGTCAAAGTAAAAGTCATACGAATAAAACCACTCAATTTCATTTTGACAATGGTATTTACTATTGAGCAAAACACATTTATTGTAAAGGCTTATTTTCGAAGCAGTTTACAAAATGATGACGGTAATTGGATATAGTTATTCGCTGCAATCAACTTTTGAGCAATTTGTTGCAATGTATCCAGAGGACCAAGTTGATTACCCTAGCTTTACTATACACACTACAAGAATTGTTGAAAGATTTTTTAACACCGGTAATGTGGCTAAAGGTAAATCTACTGGCCGTCCCACTGTTGCAACACCTGATGTTTGGAATAATGTTAATGAACGTGTTGCAGAAAATCCTCATATTTCAGTACGTCGTTAATCTCAACAAATAGGTACAGTTCCATTATCAATTATTATTATTTCCTTTTAACCATTCTTACGTCCTTGTCAGAACTTTCCTATGTATCCACTCGTAAGATCCTACAAAAGCATTTACATTTACATCCGTATAAATTTACAATTGATCAGTAACTTCACCCACCTGATTTCGTATTACGAACACAGTTTTGTTACTGGTATAATAACAATCTGCATAATAATATTGACCAGCAAAATATCACTTTTTATTCGGATGAGGCTTGGTTTCATCTGTCTCGTTATGTAAATTCCCAGAACTTCAGAACATTGTTCGGCAGAGAATCCGCAGAACTAATCCAAGTGCCATTGCATCCAATTAAAATCGGTGTTTGGGTGGCAATGTCACGATAAAGAATTATTGGTCCGCTATTCTTTCAAGAAACGGATAACGCTCAACGCTACCAAACCATCAATCAATCATCATTTATAAATCAATTGGATGACATAGAGGTAACGAGTGGTTATTTTCAGCAAGATTCAGCTACAGTACACACTGCACAAATAACAATTAATTATTTACACCAATTCTTCCCAGACCGTTTGATTAGTGTGGGTTTGTGGCCAAGTAGATCTCCCGATTTGACGCCGCTAGATTTCTTTTTGTTCCCTTATTTGAAAAACACAATATACCGGAATCAAATACAGAATTTACAACAGTTACGGAACGCTATTGATGAGACAATAGCAAATATAGGACCTGAAATGTTAACTAATGTATTTAACAATTTATCACGACGAGTACAGTGTTTAGCAGTGGAAGGTCGACACTTTGAGCATATTTTTTGAATAATTTTTGTTTAGTCGTTTAAAATATCCGTTCAAAAAACGTGTTTCATCCATCATTTTCTATAAATCTTCCTTCTGGTATCAGTAAACAAACATGCATAATGCACGGTTCACATGCACGCTGACGCATCCATATGATACAAATGACATACAAAGTTGTAACAATGAATAACCAGGCAAGCCAATTTTTCAGTGTTGCCAAAGTAAATATTTGTTACAAACATTAATAGTCACTTGGTATAAATATGTTTTTAAGTTAGGAGAATATTTCACATAAAATGTTAGGTTGGCATTGACTTTTTGATATTAGTTTATATCTGTCAGTTTGTTGCCGAATTAAGACTGGGATTAAGTAACTTAAATTAATACTTAGGTGAAGATATTATAAACAATATCGTAAGATTAATACAAAATGGATATTCCAACAGAAGTGGCTAGAATTTACACGATATGTATTTTGCCGATAGTTTGCCCGAAATTTTGAAAGAAATTTCGTATTTGTGGACGTAAATGCTCGTCCCCACCGAGCCCACATCGTCGAGGATGTCATTGTTAACAATAATATTGAAAGAATGATATGGCCCCATAATTTTCTAGATAACAATTGCATCGAGTATGTTTGGGACAAGCTTGATCGACAGTTGCGATCTCGTCCTCGTCCTCCCACAACGCTAGACTTACGGAAGCGATGCGAGAAGAATGGAAAAGTATACCGCAAGAATTCATCAATACGCTAATAGAAAACATGCCCAGAAGATGCTTAGCTGTGTCACGAGCTCGAAGAGGCCCTACAAAGTATTAAAATTGAAGTTACCATATTTAAAGTTATTTTTTATGTAAAAAATGCTTCTTTTTAGTTAAAAATTTTTTTTTTGAATTATCACTTAAGTTTATTTCTTAACAGTTTCTTATTTCTTTAAATTAGTGCTTAAATAGTTAAGAAAATACATATTTTGTTATATTCCTGCCGCCTTTTGCTTTTTGTTGATTTATTTGTAAAAGAGTTGATTTCTATTATTTTTCATTCGTGGACCATTTCAATTGAACAACAGCTTAAGTATATACAATACAAAAAATGCAGAAGATATACAAAAAAAATCGACATTTCGCCACTAATGTAAGTGGCTTCTTCAGGAGCAAGGGGTGTTTGGGAGAAAGTCACGATAACTTGACGTGTAAGCCACGGTAGAGACGAAAACCATCTGAATATTTTGAACTGTATATATTTTCCAAACCATGACACGGAAACCCTCATAATATGTTTCATGGTTGAGGGCGCTCTCCGTTGCTGCAGAGAATCTTATTATAAGGCGTGCAACCCACCCTTTAAAATAACCTCAAATTTCGTTTTTTGTAAATAATGTGTAAACGGTTAAAGAAAGAAAAAAGTTTCCATGGCAAACTGACACCATTTCCGGAGCTCTTTCGATTGGTATGGGTATACATATACAGGGTGTTACCATAAAGACGCAACAGCGTATGTTATGCTTACTTGTTCGAATTGCAGGAAATGATTGTAAGGTTTTGCTAATTGTACAGGGTGTCTACAAAATGATGAAATCCTGAAGAAAGTGCTAGAAACACTTTGCTGTACTGTGACACTTTACCAGAGGATTGCTAACCTTTCTTCGAAATGTAACACCTTATAATTGTTAATATAATGTTTCGGAGTATTAAATTTACATATACACCAAAGTTATCGGTGCACTATTATATCTTAGTCGAATAGGTGCGTTGGTTCCTATCCATTTTTGATTAATCGTATTGTTTGACAAATTGTTAGTATTAGTAAAATTCCTCCAATAATGTTGATTTTTCTTGTAGAATTTGAAAAGTTAGCTTCATCAGACCATAGAACCACAATAGACCATAACATGCCTCAACCAAGGTATTTGAACGTTTATTACAAAAATTTCTCAACCGATTACAGAAAACTAATTTTATCTCTGCCTCCCCGGGAAGTAAAGTCTGAACTAGTGCTTTTTTACAATAGCGTGCACTGTACTCTTTTGCAAATCTAATTATCTGGTGCAACTTCGTATGGATTTTTCTGGATTGGTTTCAAAAAAGCCAACACGTTTACTTCTGTTTCTTCGTCTGTTATATTCTTTCTTCGTGTCCTAAATGTATCTTCATTACATTGAAACTTTCTGTACAATCTTAGAAAATAGAACTGTTTTGCTGACTGACGATGTGTTTTCATAATAATGAAGCGCGTTAACGGCATTATTTTTAATAAGGGCCGTTGTTGTTATTGGAGAATTAATGATTATAATTACAAAAATAAAACAGAACGGAAAATCAAATAACAGACTATTCTTAATAAACATTCTTAATAACTATAACCATGCGAAATAGACTTAAACCTTGTACGTTTTTGACGATGTAAATGAGCATATTACATGTTTTGGGTAAAAGTGAAAGAAGTCTACGATTAATAATGTGTTTTGACAACTAAACTCAAATACAACGGCTTTATTATTCGCAAAAGAGCCACGCAATGCGTTATCGCGAGAGCCGACAAAAACATTGAAAAGCACGGCAATATCTTCGAATATTAATTGAGTTAGTGAAAATTTTGTAATACAAAAGGGAAATTATTTGGTTATTGTGTTTGTTGTTTTTATTCTACTCTACTAACGTAATATTTTATTATGATTTACCTACATAGAATTACATGTTAACATTTTTTTAACACTTTGAACGCTTCTCATTTATTCATTTTTACGTTAACAATAGTTATGTACTGCATATTTTTTGTTCAAAATATTATGCTCATTGAAAATATGTACAAATATACAGGCGTTTCCATTTAAAAAAATTATAAATTTTGAAATTTCTGGGGAATGCGTTATTCAATTGTTTGTTCATAAACACTATAGTAATCAGCATTAGAAACACTAGTAATTTGCTCATTTAACTAAAATCGTAGCTACAGAAATAACTAAGATATAATAGTGCAGCGAGAACTTTGGACACCCTGTATATCTCATGTATCCCTGTATCTATTTCGAAGTTTCACCAAGTGTGTCGTTCGTTCATATCAGTATCACTACACACAATGTTATCTCGCGCAGTAAAACACTTTCGAACATCCTCTGCATCATTTTGAAACCAGTTCCAAATGTACATTTTTAAAGTTGCATAACTAACATTGCGCAAACTATACAGCAAATAGCTTGGTTCAGAAATCACAGACGCAATTGGAACCGATCCAGACGCAGCCTGCTGGATTTGATACCCTTGCACTTCACCGGCAAGATCAAGACGAAAATGACGATAGGAGCCATTATAATAATTATAATACGTGATTCAATTAATAGCTGTCAATACCACTGTTTCACGAGCAACTTCTTTAATCTAGGTTTCGTACTAAGAATAAATAATAAGACTTCTAGTGCAGATTTCAAATATTCAAATTGTTTCTATCTCCCATCTCCGAGATCTCAACATTGGCAAGTGCAAGACGTTGTTCTCTTTTTTTCATAAATTTAGGATAAAACAAAAACTTTAATGAAAATTCTTTATAACACTTATTTCACAATATTTTAGGTCCTTAAGTTTCCACGAATAACTCCAAAGCATATTTCTTTTTATACAGTTTCGGTTTAGCTTTTACACGACATTCCATTTTGTCATAATTAAATCCCATCAAAACATATTTTGACATAAAATCCCGCCTGTTCTTTTTTTCGCTTTTCGTGTTCATTGAAGATTTAATCTAGCGTAAAATACGACGCGAGTCAGTAATATCATTACGCGTACTTGTCATCTAAACGCTATTGAAAAGTTAAAAAAGACCCCTGCCTCGCGTTTGAACCGAAAGCCGGAGAGATATCTCATTAAAAACACAGCTGGCTGAATGCTAAGTCCCGTACAGTGGCTGATGTTATTCATGACCGAAGCTCCAGCGATTTGCAAATATTAACCTCATAATTCTTGACGGATCCCGTTCCCAAGCGAAAATTTACCAGAAAAACTCCGTAACGAAAAGGGACACGTTCTTTAGGGGCGATATTACGGACCTGTGCAGTTTAACTAGAGGATATTCGTCCAAGGGGTGTTGTTAACCTGCATAGTATATTTTTCACGCGTATATCAAACGGGCTGCAGTTGGTCCCGAACCGAATATAAAAGGCGACATCGGCTAAAAGTAGACGTTGCTCTTTTTATGGTCTTTCGAGAAATCGACGACATAAATCTTCCAACTATATTAGACGGTGAAATCTATAATAAATTTAGGAAATTATTGCAGAGGAAAGTTCTGAATGCGAAAAAAAGTACGATAAAAAGTGTGATGTGGAGCTACTGGACGCTAGAGATAGCCGTCATTGTACCCTAGTGTCGTGGGCAAAATAGATGACTTATTCTCGCAACGCCTTTTAACAGCCGTTTATTTTATTTTGCAAGAAAATAAAATTTGCACGACCTTTCCACAGATCAACTCTAATTTGTATAGTTTCTTTCTTATTCGTATTCACTTTTATAATATACCTCTTCCGTTACTATTTATTTTATACGAATTAGAACCTGGTCATCAGCTGTTACGTTTCAATTTTTCTTCTGTAATTTAAATAAGCTGAGACGTATTTTTACTTATGCACTATTTACTGTAGTTCAAAAGTTTCTTTTTACTTTGTTATCTTATTTAAGGTCGCACAACCTACGCTGGTTAGTTGCAGCTCTTGAAGCATCATTCAATTGCCAGTACTTCTTGCAATCCATACACTAACTACCACTTGTAGAGAACAAAATTTTCCCCTTAACATAACCGTTTTCGTTATTGGAAGCTTGCGTTGTATTATACTTCTCTTCAAAATATATCCCCTTGCATGTTCGTCAACTTTATCCGACGCCTCCACCAATACGACACTTCTATACTATACTAACAATAAGCTAATAACTATTAGTTAATGTCACAATACATTTATCCTCAGACTCAATTATTAAAAAAAAGGCAATGATGGACTGTCGCAGATCCTGTCACTATTATTTATTATGAATATATGCAATCTTTTAAACAATGCTATTAAACTAATCATAGAATGTTTGAAAGAAATTTATCTTAGGCCTGGTTATAAAACTAGACTTACACGTTGTCGATGTTCAGAGTAACGCATTATAGTAACGTGTCCACGATATTCAATAATTAATTTTATCCTGCGATAGAAAGGACTTTGGAGAAGGAAGCGGTAGTACCAGTTACACGACGTTTTCTAAACAATGTATTGAATATACCGTGAGTTTTTTTTTTATTTCTGAACATATAACGTTGACCATCCCCTACCTTTGCTATGTTCAGTTTTAAAATGGACAAGTCAATGCATTGCAGACGAGTGTACTATGCAAGTCAATGCACTCTTTGAAAAATAAACATCCACACGCAGCCTGCTGGATTTGATACCCTTGCACTTCACCAGCAAGGTCAAAAAGGAAATGACGATATGAGCCATTATAATAATTATAATTCGTGATTCAATTAATAGCTGTCAATACCACTGTTTCACGAGCAACTTCTTTAATCTAGGTTTCGTACTAAGAATAAATAATAAGACTTCTAGTGCAGATTTCAAATATTCACATTGTTTCTATCTCCCATCTCCGAGATCTCAAAATTTACGTGTGAAAGACGTTGTTCTCTTTTTTTTCATAATTTTAGGATGAAACAAAAACTTTAATGAAAATTCTTTATAACACTTATTTCACAATATTTTAGGTCCTTAAGTTTCCGCGAATAACTCCAAAGCATATTTCTTTTTATACAGTTTCGGTTCAGCTTTTACATGACATTCCATTTTGTCATAATTAAATCCCATCAAAACATATTTTGACATAAAATCCCGCCTGTTCTTTTTTTCGCTTTTCATGTTCATTGAAGATTTAATCTAGCGTAAAATACGACGCGGGTCAGTGATATCAAAACTAAAATAAACATTCAAATACGTCAAGACGTCAAAATTTTATTAAAATAAATTCACTAGATTGTCACTTCGTTATTATGCAAATTAACTATGCAAACTTCATAGTAATATTGTAAATAGTACCAATCAATGGTATTGATCTGTCTGGATAATTTACTAAAAATAAGTGACGAATATTGCATAGAGTGTTAATACCTCTGTATCAGTCTACGATTGTTATTTTTTCTTCTGTCATGTATGTACATATTTGAAATAAGAATAAACTGAAATATAATATTACACTTAATTCCTTTATTAATATTGTCAAATTTATCAACTGTGAATAATTTACTACGCATTTGTATTAGCAAGGAACCCCGCCACAGTCCCTAATGAAATGCAGATTACTGGACAGGTCGATTTGGTTCTATCGTGTGGCCACTATGCTTGCCTGACTTGTCGTCAAATGACTTTTCCTTAGCGACATCGCTAGTCTAAAATTTATAATAATATACAAATGAAAGATATTTAAGAACTAAAGAATCGTACACTCACTGCGTGTAATACATTGAATCCCAATTTCATTACATTGTCACTTTTTTTCTGAAATTTGTACTTGTGTAGTAAATTACTTCTTATCTGGTGATTTGACCAGATATTAAGGAATCGCATACTCACTGCGTGTAATGCATTGAATTCCTATTTCTTAAAAACTGCTAACCTAAAAATATTACATGTGTCATTTTATTCTGGTCGGTTCAAAAACGATGGGTTTGTTATTCACAACCACGGTAGTATTTTTCTGCTTCATATTCAACGAAATTAAACGTATTAATCTAATCTAATTGTATTGTGTTTAACTGAACTATTTTAATAACGAAGTGACAATCTAGTTAATTTATTTTAATAAAATTTTGACGTCTTGACGTATTTGAGTGTTTATTTTTCAAAGAGTGCATTGACTTGCATGGTACTGTTGTCTACAATGCATTGATTGTCCATTTTAAAACTGAACATAGCAAAGGGTGGGAATGGATAACGTTATATGTCCAGAGATAAAAAAAACACACGGTAGAATGCGCCTTTAAGAATGGATGATTCATTGCTAGTACAACAATACAAGTGCAGCATTAAACAATACTACTATTGACACATTATTATGGTATGTATTGCTATAAATTCATGGTTACACGGTTATATGGTTCATGGTACTACGAAAATTTCCATATGTTTTGTTGTCAAGCAATTAGAACATTTAGTGAAATATGAATGTTGCTTTTGATCACTATCTAAAACGCATCTAACTGTTAACAAAAAAGATAGAATCTACACTCACATTAATTAATTACGTCGTTTTGCATATAGAGCACGAATACGATGGATAGATTACAAGAAGATAGCATTTAAAGCCTTTATTATTCTTTCATGTATTCTACACTAACAATAAGATTAATATACTTTTGCATCCGTGCGAACCAATTCAGAAAACTTTTATTTCACTGGTTTCCTGCTACAGTCAAAATTCCGTGTTTGAAGGCATCGCCTGCTGCTTCTGTTGAATGGAGTCTTTGTCGGAGAATTAAAGAAGTTGTTGGGACTTACAATTAGTTCGAGACTGTATGGAGGATCATCTAACAATTTGGAGTTTTGTTGGGTTCAAAATTCAGTTGTCTCACGAACCTATTGTTTTGGTGGCGAATCAGTGGTAGTTTGAGAATTGGTTTCTCGAAGCTTAGAGAGGACTGGTGTTAAAAAATGGTTGTACACCAATAAGCAGGAATAGTTCTTTGAACTTGTAGCAGATTTTTTGCTACATGATCTGCCTTCCAGATAAAAGTCGCCACAATTTTTTAGAAGCATTCGTTCGTATGAGTAAATCCAATCACCACTCACAATATTATACGCGTTTGCGCAGTTTTTTTGGCACCAAGTTGCCTAGCTACTTTCTGTTAGTCGGCTAAAAGGCAATAAACTTCTTCATTGACAATTTTTGAATTGAGGCCTTTGAAATGCCCAATGCTGCTTCAATTTCATAATATATCTTTCTTGTTGAACTTGTAAATTTAGTATACCTGCTCTTGAAGCTTCGGTAGGAGAACTCCGCATTGAAAATCTCCATACTAACGAGAAATTGTTCACTTATGATGAGCCTCATTGCCGGACATAGAACCAAGCATTCTTGTTGAGATAATTGTCTATGAATAGGTATTATAAAAAATATATTGTGCGAAAGTTTTTACCGTTTAATCGACCGCTCGTTGATGCTGTAGCTTCAACACACATACAGTCTGTACAAGAAAACCGCGTTGAATGTTCCTAAACAAAACATCAGAGAGGTAGCGTAAGATGGTAGAACAAGGAAGGGGGATAGACACTACGATGCTGATGACCATCCAACAAGGGTTACTTGAAAATAATAGGAGTATTACATAGCGTAGTACAAAAGTAGAATCCCCTCTTGTTTGAAAGACATAACCGACTTCAGTGAGCCCAGGCGGATATTAATCGGGATTTGAGCAATGTCGTCGTCACAGACTAATCATCCTTTTATGCATGGCTTCCTAGAAAGAAAAGCTGGACAATACGCGGAAGTATAAAGGTTCAACGAAATGTGAAACATTCCGTAAAGGTTTATGTGTGGGGTTGTATAAATTCACGTGGGTTCGGAACACTATGCACCTTTACCGGCACATTAACCGCCAAAGGATGCTTAAATTATATCAAAGAGGTCTGTTATCATCTGCAAGGTAGTGGGTCACAGTGAATGGGGATTATTGGATTCGTCAAGAACACAATGATTCGAGACACCGCAGTCGGCTCTGTAATCAGTGGAAGGCAGAAAATGACATCGAGATATTCGAATAGTTTTCACAGTCTCCAGATCGCAATCCCATTGAGAATGTCTGGGCTTTTATGAATATGGCGTTGGTTTACCGCGTATGCCGAGAATCTAGTTCCCTAAGTTCTAGAAAGTATGTCAAATCGGTGCCAGGTTATAATCTACAATGCAGGTGTCTGAACTCGGTACTAGGTAAGCCCGTCGTAGTCCTCCTTCTGTACTTTTGACTCATACAAACCTTTTCCAGTTCTGGCCAATGTTAATGTAAATATCGCCGCTGTTTTCTTCTTATACAGCCTGTATCACACTGAAACTATTACTATTTAAGTACACTGGAATAGTGGCACCCTTTATGTACCAATATGCCAAACATCAAAGGCATACGTATGTCAGCTATTGTAAGATAAGATATATTTTTATGGGGAAAATTGAATCTCCAAAAAGTTACTCAAGCATCTACACCTTAAATCCCAAGTATCAAGTGCGCTTAAGAAAATTTTTATAAGCAAATATTATACATTGGCGGAAGAATGGACGTCGATTTTGGATCTACATTGTACGTGGACAAGTTTGAAAGATGATTAAACCAAAAAGATCGTTATTAAAAGCTAGATATGGATAACGATTATAAAATAGCAGATAATGCACGAATATTGAAGATAGAAGTAAGAAAGCGTAATTTCCCTTTTTTTCTGACGTCATACAAAATATAAAAAATAATTTTAACCAATAGTAACATGATTTAAGACACCGGTGGCATAAAATATATAGAAAGTGGCAAAAAAGTAACGTCATAATTTGAAATGGCTGCCATTTTGTTGTAAATAAAAAAACTCTACTGTCATAAAGTTTATTTGAAAGTATTAAATCCATGACAAATGGCCACATCTGGCCCCAACTTGGCGATTTCTTCTTCAATGTTAGCTTTCAAGACTTACAAAGTTCGTGATTTGTTGTGGTAAACACGACATTTTAAAAAGCCCCAAAGAAAGAAGTCTGGTGCTCTTGGATCTATCGATCTGGACTGCCAGTTCAAATGTCCAAAATGGAAGATCACTTGGCCTAAAAATTGGTGTCTCAAAATCTCTATAGTTGCCCGAGCTGTGCGAGCGGTTGCTCCGTCCTGTTGAAACCAACAATGACCAATATCCAATACACTAGCTTAGGGCAAAAAAAAACTCGTCTGGCATCTGCCTGTAATGCCTACCATTTACGGTTACGATTGTGCCATCGGCGTCTTCAAAAAATAAGGGCCAATTACTTTTTCACTACAAATGCCACACCAAACAGTCACTTTGAGGGGATGCGATGACTTTTCTTGGATTTGATGTGAATCCTCTGTGCACCAGAAATGCATATATTTTGTTTCTTAACATAACCACTTATGTAGAAATGGGCTTTGTGGCTAATTGTGACCATCGTCGTCTTATATTTGTGAATTCTCTCTGACGTTGTCGGCAACAGTAGCATGTTTTCGTCGAATGAGCACTACTAGGCCGGCCAGTTCTTGCGACATTTGTAGTGCACCCAGTTTACCCAAGGTGCTTAGCCAAACGCTTAATTATTCGAGCACATGGAACACGACGACGAGGAAAACGATGCTGCATTAAAACAACAGACTGAATATTTGTCAAATAAGCAGTAACAATTGCAGCCATTTGCCAAAATAACAGCCAATTCAAATTATGACATTAGTTTTGCACCACCTTGTAGATTTCGGAAGATTAAAATTAAAATTCTAGATAGAGAGAATGTATTAGGAAACGAAACGAACACAAAAGTAATGCAGAATTTATCAGGTGTAGGCTATACGAATTATATTTATAAATAATTGAGAATTAGTAACAAAGCTTTCTTGCTTAATAACAATTGGTCGATGCTACATTCAGTGTACTCACTTTGTATAATGAAGTTAATTAAAACCATCATCTGGTGGTCGAATAAAAATTCGTATAGATGTAGGTATATCTTTTATAAACACCAAATCGTTATAATATTAGTACGGCTTTGTTAATGGCAATATGAAAGCTACTTATACATATACGCATGCATCATAAATCAACCTTATATGTATCTTCCTTATAACTAGAATAAAGCTTCGCAGATATCCCTAAATTATTACCGGTACTTTGTCCCTATATACATACATATGTACTTATATATGTAGTTGAAATTACCAACATTAATCTAGATTCAAATAATTAGAAATTCCGTGAACAGAATCGACTTTAATATGTAGAATGTATTGAATTAATTCTAGTATACGAAATATTTTACGAAATTAACAGAAATCTTACTCAGAGAGAGAGAGAGAGAGAGAGAGAGGGAGAGAGAGAGAGAGAGAGAGAGGGAGAGAGAGAGAGAAACACGTTAGATTATCTACACATACATACAACGCGATTCAATTCAGTGCTAGAATGCGTAAATTCCACTACCTAAGCCTTGCCGAATCCTTTCCCGCCGAAATACAATTAAACAAAAGGAAGAGGACCCAAAGTGGAATTAAAATAAGCGAGATGAGACTACCCCCGTTCCCAGTTCGCCTGATGTCGAGACGATAAATTCCGAAGGATCTCCATCTGTCGCTGTGGACGTCTGTGTCGGGTGAAAATCTTATTCACGTTCCCCTTCACAGTTTTTGTCATCCCTATCTCCCTTGCATCGTATTTTTTCTCTCATTTCGTGGCGGAGGATGATAATTCAATTTCGAAGTGACGCATACTAAGGAAGGAAATATCGCGAAAGGGGTTTAGTGTTTTTGTTTGTATTAACGGTTGTTGAAAATATACCGAGTTATCCACAACTAGAGTTGACTTACATAGATTCGAAGCTATGGCATGCTGGAAATTTAAAATTAAGTAATTTTAAATAGTTTAGAAGATGATTTCCTTTTTGTTTCTTGATCCAATTCAGATAGTTGGATTAGTTCTCTTAAGTATTTAATTATTTGAGAGAATTTTTATAGAACTTTTTTATGACGAAATCAACATATTTTTTCTGATTCTGCATGGTGTCTTTGATAATCAGGTTTATTGAAGTTATGAAATTGAAAGCATTTGAAGGCAAGATTCAACTGTCTCTTCTGCCATTTTCCTATTTATTTCTGGTGGTTAGCTTATGGAGCAATCTGATGTTGAGACATTACAATCTTTGCTTTCAAACTAAATTATTGTGTGAGAATGTGACTTGTGAGAACTTAATAGAAATTGATCATCAAAATAAGTTTAGAGAATGGCTTACTTTAGTCTAAGCAGTTTACTTATTTCCACGTTGGTGTTAGTTTAGGAAATTTTGGCTGCTTGGATTATTTGTTTGTCTTTAACAGCGGTGTAGATCTACATTAATAATCTAACATGAATAAAGAATATTTTCCATGCATACATAAAATGGAGTATCAAACGCAAGTTTAAATTTAATTATTTAAAACATTTCTATACATATTTCGCTGTTTTTGATGATTGTATTGTATTAGCCCTAATTTTGTTTAGTTTAATTATAGAATTGTATTAATTTTTACTAGAATTTGGGATACTACACACGACCTACTTACTATTTTGTGAAACTATGAAAAAATAGCAAACAAGGTAGGTTTGCTATTTCTTTCAAAACCATTAAACTGTTATTCGAAAATACTTTACTTCTTAAGAATACAATAAAACTCGAATATGTACATATGTACGCAATGTATGGATGCATATGGCTACAGCATACACTTGTAAGACAACCCTACCCACCATGCAGGCTAAAATACGTGAAGCATTGGAAACCAACAGGAGAGCTCAGAGTGTTCTGGAGCATGACGTCAATATTCTTCTAACAAGTAAATCCTGTCTCAATCCAATGGACACAAATTTAATCCCGCATCTCCCCAAATGTATTTGCACGTAATTTTTTTATCGAGAGTTTTGGCCTGTAAGAGGGCTTTCGGTTTTCGTCCTCTGCTTTATCAGACAGAAGTTTTGAATCTAAAAATGTTGCTTATGTTTTTTTCTTCGATGTTTCGGCACTAGTTCCCAGAGATCTGAATACTTGGCAGTCATTTTCTTCTTCAACACCGTCGTTGTTGCATCCGACTACATTTTCGTTGTTGGGATACCGCCCACTGCTTGGATGTCTGAATAGGTCAAACTCCCACGTGCAAAGATCGTAATTACCAGAAGTACATATCTACTGGATTCACTGGGGTAAGGACAATTGCCCTTCGGAGGTAGGGTTACAGCACTGTCATAACTCTATCACCTAAGATAGTGACCATGTATAAAATGTATCAAATGGTTATTAGTTCCTCCTTTCTCCTAGGATACAGTACATACATACAGTCTACGCAGTAAATTTCTGATTGATCGGAATAAGTAAATAATATTTTCTGATATTTCTCAACTTCCATGTTTGCCCTTTTACATATTTCTACAAAAGGATATTCTGTAGAAATATGTCATTCATATATTAAGTTTATTAAAACCACAATAAGTTAATATCTACCCTGTCTTATGCTATATTTCATGTTGTTCTAAACCGCACCCACCAAATTCAACGCTTACTATTTTACACAATCATACAGCTAGGGATTAAATTTCGGGATCTTATCTTGTATGTATCTTTTTAACCGTCTGAAGTTCTAATAAAATATTACGCAGAGTATTCAAACGTTGATTATTAATCAGTTTAACTTCTAGAATATTATATTCTAGAAAATATTAGTAAACGAAATCAAAATAATCGCACGGTACAAGACAGAAGACTTGCAAGGAATTTAACACTAACGTAGAAAGCAGAAGACTACAACTACGATAAAACATCCGATGAAGTTATATATCAAAATACAGAAACAGCCTTTATGGATATTGGGAAGATGCCCTCAGAACATTTACTAAACTATTTGTAGATATGGATTTTGTCTTGATGAATTATCAAGGCACGCATTATTATTCGATTACAAAAAAGGCAAAGTAAAGCATTCCATAATTATTTGCCCACACTTACTAAAACGTAGTTTTGAGTGAAACACTAATACAAAAATGAAGCTATTTATTCTAATGGTTAAATACGTATCAATACGAAAAATAACAACAAAATTCCGAATAGAAAATAAAAGAAAACAACGAAAATAATTAAATATTGCGTTCGTCTATGTGACCTCTTTTTTTGCCGAATGATTTCTTGACACAATCTGGGCATTCTTTGGTTGATGTCTGGACTCTGTGCGGGCCATTTCGAAACTGTCAATCTCCCATGATGTTCCATTTGATTGAGGTAATCACAGCAAAATTTTGAGGTATTTCGACTCATTATCCTGCTAAAACACGCAGTTTTCTCCAATTATGCGTGTTCCCGATGGAATGCTGTGCTCCTCCAAAATTTGTTGGTAGCACTCTTTCTTTAATATCCCCTCGATTTGCATTAAATCCCCTACAGTGGTCCCGGAAAAACACGCCCAAATCATGACAGAACCTCGGACATGTTTAACTGTGGGCACTACACAGGGTTAAGCTAATCGTTCTCCAGCTGATCTCCCAACAAATTCCGTTCTACTAGAACCAAAAACCTCAAATTTGGACTCATCGGTCCACAACATACTTTTCCACTGTTCGATGATCAAATCTTTATATTTTCGTGCCCATTTTAACCGTTTAGTTTTATTTTTCTTGCGTATCAAGAGCTTTTTTACAGCAATTCTTCCGTGTAAACCAGCTTCCTTTAAGCGTCTCTTAAACTTGGTCAGACTGATTACTTTCTGGCGATTGACGTTCGCTTCAGCGGCAATTTCTAGCGCTGTTTTGCGGGGATTTCTTCTACTGATTAAAATGATGTTACAATCTCCTGTCGGGGTTATAATTTTAAGACGTCCTAACCGTATTTTGTGTAAAATACTGCCAGTATTTTTAAATGTTTTAATATTGTAGTCTACTGTTCTCCGCGATTGTTTAAGTAGTTTCGCAATCTCGCGATTCCTTTTACCGGTTTTGTGGTAAATAAATATTAGAGCATGAATTTCTGTCGATAACTCTTTCGGCATAATTTTGAGTTTACGCCTTTTATACCCTGTAATACACACACTTCGATGTTAATGCTGTTAGTGGTAAAACTGAACTAACATTTCTTCGCTTTAGAGGAACAATAATATTGATAAGCTTTCCATATGTTATTATTTGTATTACCTCCTGCGACAGCGTGCACAATTACTTCTCTGAACTACCTTAAATCATAAAATGATCTCATTCCATTTATGAGATTAAAATGTTTGTTTTTAGTTTGGATTGGACGTATACGTGAATTATGGCATTTCCTTAATGATATTTCTATTGTGAATACATTTGTACCAGGCAATAATACAGTATTATTAAGCTATACGCAAATATATAGGTGGGAAATAATTATGGACGGTGGTATATGTATATGCAGGCATACAAACATATCTATACATACAATATATAGCCTATAGAAATAAGATCCTTTCATGAGATATTACCTACCGACTATGAATATAACATCCTTCATATTATATAGAAAGATATTTTTATTACAGTACGTAGCTCACACGTCGCCTCTAAAAATAGGAGCTACATATTTTTACTTTAACTGTCATAAAACACTGACCTTTCCGAATAGATTATACATACGCATGCCACTTATTCATAACACGGTGCAATATGAATAATTCAAAGCCTGCTACGAAAGCGGAAGCTCGGAAATGAAACAAAAAATGGACGAGGATGGACGCTACTGATTTGGTTCATTACAAATTTTGAATACTTAACATCTACGATATACTTATGTGATTATAGATATAAACGGGAATAATAATAAAGAATAAATTAACTTTTTAAGGATCGTTTTTGATATTTCTGAAACAGAACGATAAACCAATAATGAAGAAGTCAAAAATTTTGTACCGCATTGTATTTGTCACTTTTCATTTCATCCATGTTGCATATTCATAAGATGATTTCGGCAATTCTACCCCCGTTATTGTTAGTCAGTCCCTTTTCTCCTTACTTTTTTTT
>SMLS01066617.1:0-26600 GCA_004785975.1 Popillia japonica
AAATGGCATATATGCAGAATTATACATATATAAACATTCTATAAAAATATATTTATTATGAAACGATATTAATTTGGTAAATTATTTCCTTATTCTTATAGGGTTTTCCTCATTTTTACATTTCTTTGCCTCGTAATGCATTCTGATGCGTACATAATTTTAAAAAACAATCAATAGTCAATCAAACGATTAAATAATAAACATAACTGAACATAGCCATAAAAGCAAATGGAGTGGAAACTTCGGAAACGAACAAATAAATCGCGTACGGTTGACTATTGATACGCTTGCGCGATTTTAGAGGGTACAACGAGGATAGTACTATTGGTGATACTTATACTGAAGAAAGAAATAGGTCCAAAAAAGCACGTTGTACATGTCAAAACAACAACGTCCGAGTTCTTAAATGCTATAGCGGTATCCATGTAATATATATGATCTAAGCTTAGAACATTCGAGAACAGAATTGTAATCTACCACCTGTATCAATACTCTGTCAATACCTTAATATGTTGTTAATAAATATATAATGAAAACACAATAGTAGTTTTACATTATAACAATATGTCAATAGTTATTTACCTACATTGCCTACATAGTGTTCGCGCTAATAAAGCTTTAAATTCGCGCTCATGCTGAAAATTGTGTCGCACACGTGGAAGGTACAAACTTTTGTAAGTAAATAATAAATATTTATATAGATATTACTTGGTGTATTACATTTTAGGTTATGATATGATTACAGTTGTCAGTTTAGAATTGATAATTAAGAATATAAGTAATAGATGGCAGCATTTATTTTGACAAGTTTTTAATTAATTCTGCAAAATTTATAAGATTCCATTAAATAAGTTTAGTGGTAATTGATATTTTAATAATTATACTGTAATACTGTCTTACTCAATTAATCAATTACTGCAATTTTACTTTTCCGCACTAGTGTTTAAAACTCACTTTTCCGCACGCAAATGCGTGTGCGAAATGACGTGTTTTGATAAGCAAGTACAAAAATAGTTATTTACGAACCAAGTGCGTGAAAATATATTTCGCGAATGAGTGGCCAGTTTATGGACACGAATTCGCGAAATGTTTCACGCACCAAGTTTGTACAATACTTTTTGTACGAGTACTTTAATAATTCCTATCATTAAATACGTTTTCATTTATGACACACTACAAATCTCTTGATATTAACTAAAAAAAATGAGTTGGCAGTATTGATTATTTGAAGGGACATTTAATTTAAAATTATCAGATTCAGAAAATTCGATACAAAATTAAAACCTGTACAACATGAATTCTGATAATGAAATAGAATGACCCCTGAAATTCGGGAAGCTGCCAATACTGCAATGGATAATTTATTACCCATAAAATCATTAGGCTTAGGGATTTATGATTTTAAAATGTCACTAAATTAACCAGGTTACAGTAAGCACCACCTTTACTTCACGCACAGTGCTTAAAGTGGCTTTTTACGGACGCAAATCGAATCGTGAAATGACATGTCTTGATAAGCGAGTACAAAAAACTACTTTTTGTAAAAGAAAAAGCTATAATGAATTTCACGGGTTACTTCAACTTTCTTGTTAACTTTATCTTTGCTGATACGGTATTGCCAAGGTATTTTCAATTTAAATATTTAGTAATCTTATACATAGTTGCCGTATTTGCCGGGATATCGTTGGATCATTTTTGTTGCAGTAAAATCTTATCAGACTTTGCGTCGCCGTTCACTCTTAATTGAAAATTCAAGTTTCTCATATACTGCACATAAACACTACCATCGTAAAAATTTATACTTTCTAAGGCAGTTCGAATGAATTTCTACGAAAGCTATAACTAAACCTGAATTTAATACGTAATAATTTAATATAAAGTTAATGGCATTAAGATGCTTAGGTTATAAACAATCTTTTAATTTGATATTGTATGATTTTTCTAGATTTTTTCTTGTGAACTGCATGAATCTACCCCCAAAATCTCGTGTATGACGGAAATTCAGTGCCTGCAGATGTAGGAGATGTTTTGTATTATTTAGTTATATGTATGGTATACAGGGTGTCTACTGAATAGTCTATGAAAATAATAGAGGGTAAAGCTAATAGCATGGAAACTTAAATTCCAAAAAACGAATACTTTATGTCCACGCAGTAACGAGAAAATAATATTTTCAATCTCAGTTTGACCCTGTTGTTCGAGCGCAACCCATAAATGGATGAGCAACACAGGCAGAAAGTTGAGTCTTTCACAGGCATTCGTTTTCTTATGTGTACATTATGGCATGTTATACGAATACTGAAGATGGACATAATTTTAATCTACAGAGAAACAGAATAAAGTCTTTTTTAGTATGCATGCATCATAAACCAATCAAAACACACCCATAAGCGTGCATAATCGGGCTTTTATCGCACGCCGTGCGGTAAAGGTTGCTTGGTAACAGCCAATCCCAAGCGTTTAATAGTACAGTGAAATGTCGGGAAACGTCAAATGACATATAGGTACATGTCACTCGATAATATGTATTGGAATATTATTGATTTGAATTATTCTTTGGACTTTACAGGTATTAAACTTAATTCAGCTTCAGCAGCTAGTTTTTGAATTTCTGTCGACATTATTATTACAACAATGAGGTTTAATAATAAAGTGAAATGTCAAATGACATAATATAGAGACACATATCACTCGATAAAATGTATTAAAATTATTGATTTGATTTCTTCTAGTTAAAATTATTGTTGCATTTATACTAAAAAATATCGTATGACACAGTGCATAATTAGCTTTTAAAGCACTCGTAACGTTAAAGCCACTCCGCTTCGCGTGGTGGCTTTAAACTCGTTACTCGTGCTTTAAAAGCCTGATTAGGCACTAGTGTCACTGTCCGACACTGCATTGAGTGTGATGCAAGACAGTTCGAACATGAAGGACGCATTAGTTTTACTTCAAAATCGATTCTTTTTTCTTAATATGCTTCTGCACGTTTTTTCTAATTTTTTTTGAACTAAAAATACTTTTATTATTTAAAATAGATTAAATTATGAAATTTTATCATTGAATCTTGAAAAATGACAAATAAACAACAATATATACCGGTGTAATAGCGTTTTTTTTTTAAATTATATGAGAACGAATTTTTTTTCTTCGATATTTCAAGCTACGAATAAGATATCGAGATACCGTTTTCACTAACCTATTTAGGTATCATTTCACTAGATTCTTATGGAAAAAAAGTCATATTATTGCATTTGATTTTTTAGAGAATTTTGCAATTTTCTGTGATTATATCAAAGAGCGCGCTCTAGCGGCGTCACCAAGAATTAGAGAAATCATAGGTAAGATTGGTTTGATGGAACAGTAAATGCTTTTTCCAACCAGACCAAGTTTGTTAAAATCCGTTTACCCCTTCCAGAGCTACAGCTGTTTATTTAAAAAAACATCAAATTACCTCCCACCACTTTATTTTAATAGATACGTCAAAAAATGTTAAATAAAAATTGCTCGACTAAAACTCAGCTTTAAAAGGCACATATTTTTTAGTAACATTTACTATGTGGATTTCAGTGAAAAATCACTTTAAAAATTTAAAATGACGGTTACGCCCTCTGGCGGCCGTCATGGAAATCCAACAATATTTTCCACGGTCTTCTTTTGTCCACTTTAGTACTAGTTTTTTCTCCGCAAGTCTCCCGGACGAATAGTTTACGAGATACAGTACTTTGCATTCTTATCTGGCTACCCTGTACACATAAGAAAACGAACAAATTCCATTTTCCGTAGCATTTATATAAGTCGACAGCTATTTTTTGCATTGGACGTGACGGCAAAGGCTGTTTGATAAAGGTTTCCTTTACATTCACCTTTTCTTCTATACAATTTGGACAACTTTTTATCAAATTTGCTAATTGCGTACTTAACCCTAACCACCACACCTATGTGAACGTGCGTCTACATTTCACGATACCTTGATGACCAGAATGAATGAGTTAAGAACATCCTTTTGTAGAGAAGGTGGTATAACAATTCTGTTATTCTTCAGAAGTATATCGTCAGCAAATGAAATTTCTTAACGATATTGATAATATCGCAACATTTCATTGGAAAGTTCTCTACGGCCAGGCCATTCCTGTAGGGTGTATTCTCTGAGTTTCTGACATGTGGAGTCGCTTCTTTGAGCTGTAATGATTTTTTGAAGGTAAGTATCTTTTACTGGTACATTAGGTACGACAAAATTTACATAGGCTTGAACTTCGTCTTCTAGTTCGTCACGATCTTCGTTACTATTAAGAGGGTTATGGGATAGCGAGTCTGCAACCACTAAGGTTTTCGCTGGAGCAAATTTTACGGTGTAATCATAGCGCATTGCAACATGTGTGCACAACAGTGCAAACGTGTCAGGCCCGGATTGAACAAAATTTATATAACAAAATTTCGTAATTATTAAAGGAAAAATTATTTTAATATATGATCGTAATTTTTTGGGATTTACCTTTCTTGTGATATTAGTTTCATACTGTTTATTTTTCCAACACTATTCATTTGACACCCAGTATATGTTACTACGAAACAGATTCTAACTTTAAACTACGAATAGTTTCATAGGAAACAATAAAACTTAAATCAACAGAAATAACATCTCGTTGCTTAGATGTTAGAGAAACGCGGAAATTAGACAATTCGGATTTTCAGCCAATGGGTTTCAAAGAAAATCTCTCTATTCGAGCGTATAGATCGATTAAAACATAATAAAATGAATAATAAAATTATCTTCTCGAACCAATAAACCCGTCCCAATACACTAATTACGATAATTCTGAGTAAATCCGTAAGGCAACAGTCAGAAGCTCATCCTTCGTAGACGTGGATAAGGGCTGAGCGACTTATCCGCTTTCAGTCGGTTCCGAACAAAGAATTTTCCACTTCCCAATTACGATTAATAAAAGCTCTTTATATCCTTTTATAACTGTCGTCCGTTATAATTTTATAAATTGACGTTTTATTGGATCCTAGCTATAAGGAAACAATTGAATTAACACGCGACAATTGGCTTCTTATGGCTTTAATATCAGTCCACTAAGATGTTGTAATAATAGAGTACCACTAATAATAATTAAAGAAAGTAATTTATTAATTGCCGGTAAGTTCTTAATTTACCAGCTACATCAAAATAATAACTTTTAGCAATATTAAATTCTTTAAATAAGACTTGTTCGAGACAACATACTCATACTTGGATATAAAGTTTAATTTGGCACATAATTTGTTGAATCCTGGGACTGGAACTGTGGGTTCTAGATGAATCTACTTGAAAGTGTTCTCCAACACCACACTAACACTAAATACGTATTCCAGCAACTAAGTTTTACTACTGAAGATGGCAACTTAGTTGCTATTAATCCTTTCAGATCAACTAAATATATATAACTTTACTCACAATTCTATATATATTCTTTAATATTTTATGGCACCCCATCGTGCTTTGGTTTCTTTTGGGCGCAATGTTCATAGGTCTCTTACACAAACTGACGTGAATTTTTCTCCATTCTTCAAAAATTATCTCCTTTAGTTCACTTTTTGATTTACATTTGTAAATGGATCCTTTCTGCTTTAGTATTGCCCACAAATTTTCTATCGGGGATAAGTCTGGAGACTGAGAAACCCATGGAAGCAAGAGAACATCATACTTGTCTTTTTTGCGGTTAAGCAAAGAGAATTTTATGATAGGTTTTGTTTAGAAATAAGTTACTCTACACATGTAATAAGTTAAAGAATTATATTTCAAACAATTTTATTGAATTTCTTGGAGTATTTTAAAGATATTTCATTTTAATTTAGTAGGTGCTTCATACATTTTTCCATAGCTGTATAGCTGTCTATCTTGCCCACGTTCTTCAGTGCCCATATCACTGTACCTATTTTTCTTTGAGTGAGATCATTGCGGGTAAGCATACATGTATCTGTTTTGAGTCGTGTTGATAGTGCATTAGCATTCCATTTGCTTGTCTGGACTAAATCTTTTTGCATGTGGGCTCTTAGTTTTGCCAACTCTCCTAGTTCTTGTAGAATTTGGGCATCAGTTCATCTGAGTTGCTTTTACCTCACTTTTATCTTCACCTGTAGGTGCTGGGCTTCTTTTTATATTTTTATGCTACCATACTAATAATGTGACCACAAGTCCGTCTATAGCCAAGATTATTGTGCGTGGAGGCCACAATAAACAGCTTTCTTTGTTTGTGTGAATGGCACTACATTTATTGTGTATGGATTTTGATGTTGAGATGATTTATAAACGCCAGAACCATATTAACTTCAGAAAATTCTGTATATGAATGAATATTAAATCATAATTTTTGCCCTTTAAAGTTATGACTAAATCATTTGCGTAGTCTTGACTTCCCAATTAAGACGTCATAGTTTATTGATTCAAGATTTTGTCTGCAACATTCCGTAACTAAATAAATCTAGAACAGAACTGGCACAAGTGTAATTTCTAGTAAAATATATGAAGCGTTAGATATGTAACAATGGCTTCTGAATTATTCTTTCTGGATTTTCTTTAAGATTTCTTCAATATTTTGAAACTCTTAATATTCAAGGGGGATTATAAAAGCCCGATTATGTACAAAAAATATATGATAATCTTTCAGAAATATATTCTCCTCCCACCCAACTCCAACAGTTACGATTCTGTTTTCTCATTACACAGGTGTAATTACTTACCAATAAAAAATAATGCTTCCACGATGACGTCTACCACAACGGAGGGCCGTTTATCGTCATTGTCGAAGAAACTCGCATTGTAGGGTACTACGACAGCCACGTAGAACGTCGCGATTAATATCAACCAATCCCAACAGCTCTTGAACATCCCATAATGAGACAATATGCAACGACTCTTCTTTATTGCTGACGTTTTGTATTCGGGGAGAGGCGCTGTGGGCGAACTCAGGAGATTCTGCAAGCAAAAATGTATGAAGTATTATTGGGGGATGGTGAAATACATTAACAGAAATCATGAATGATTCATGTTGGCGATTTTATTACGCGATGTCAAGTACAAACGCGTGCGATTATTGTTTAGGGGCCGAAAGGTTCTGTTTTTGCAGACTTTGGACTCCTGTTTAAGAAGCTATTTAAAGAAAGAACAAACATTATATCGAAATATTTATTTTTATTAACTTATCCTTCAAAGGAATACTAAATATTTTGGTAGAAAACTTATTCCGACTGGTGAACAAATGTCTTTATATTTAAAAAATGATTACGTAAATGAAGTTTTACTCAACATTAATGAATGCCCGGAATTATCTTGTCACTTTCGTTCCGAAAGTCTAGTAAATTACGTTGCCAACTTCAACATATTAAGTTAAATTAATTACACGTGATAATACTAAATGTCATCAATCTGCAAACTCACACACGAATTATTAATTTACGCCAAAAATAATTACTTCCTGTATACCTTTCCTTATACTGGCAATTTAAAGCGAATGGATTTTACAGTAAAAAAGAGCTGTAGCCAATTTACTGTAGATTATGCGGAGGTGTGTTAAAAGCAAGCAGATAGCGATGTCCTACCTGTTTCACTTTGTGCGTCAGAATCATAAATAATGAGATTAGAGAAAAGCGTACTGAGAGGTGTAATGAATAAAACTGCCAGATATAAATTAGATGGAAAGTAAACGTAATTGGTTAACAATATTCTTTGAAAATGTTATGTGGATTAGCTCACTATAATTTTTAATTGTTCTGATTTTTTGTTCATAAATTGCCATGGAAGAATAAAAAATTATATACATATAATAAAATATATACTAAAAAATATAATAAAGTTCACAACACATACAGGATGTCCGCGATGTACAAAGCATATCTATAACGATTTAGAAACAAAAGCATTTAATACACCATGGGTCTATCTGTAAGCGTAACGAGAAAAAAAATATTTCTCATGTCACAAACGCAAACAGTACAGCGTAAGCAGATCAGTACAGGATTTACCCGACGATTACAGGCGTGTGTTCTTGCAAACGGGCAACACATCGAGCTTTTCCTGTAATACATTTTCTCCTGTCTCTCAAAAAGGTCCTTTTTAGGACCACTAATTTATCACAAATAAAAGAAAAGAACTAAATTTTGTAGTAGCCTTTATGAAAGAGCTTAAAGCGCCCTAACATAATTGCACTATTATTACATTGTTTTCATTTAATGCGACTTTCCCTCAACTTAAATTTTCATTTACCGATCGAAAGTTGCTATTAAACACACCCCTTTCACTCTAACTTCAACATAACATCGATTTTATTGTCATAACATTATTTAAAAAAACGCAAAGATACCTCTTTCCTACTTATCGGATATTTTTTAAACGTGACTTCGTACGATATGGTACGATACAATGGTCTAATGTAGTTCAAGGTCGTATAAACATGTGTTGCTTCGCTCTCTGTGATAGAGATGTGCTTCTATTGAATAGGTGTACAGCATGGTGTAAGGGAAATGATACCACGCTTCAGTTTCAAAGTATTAAATAATTCGTTTTCGTCATTGTTTTCAGTTATTTTCAACTGTAAATTTTTGATATGGTTTTTTGGTTATTTAAGAAGCAATATGGATGAGTTTTCTTATACAGTTTGACCAAATATGGTTTATAAATATGGTTATATTGGTTATAGCTATCATCCCTTAACTGCATGCCTTGTATATTGTGGACATCCTGTATATTTGTACTGCGGTACAGACAATGCTTTCATAAAAGATCGTAACCCACGTGACCTGTTTCAATATTGGTTGCATACATTTACATTGGCAATCTTGCATAATAAGTAACTAAGTAGCAACATTTGGTTATGATAGTTTTGTGTATTGTGTTGGTTAGATTTTGTTAATACTAGGTACTTCTATATTTATTTCATGTTTAAAAAGTCTGTTGGTTAGTTCTTGAGAGTTGTGGAATATATTTTCGCTTTTGTGAAGGTTAGTTACCTATTAGTAATAGCATCAAATTTATATATAAATAAAATGATTTAATTTTAGGTTATGACCTGCAAAATGGCATTTACCGCTGAAAACGATGCATTCATTTTAATGGCACATGCCGAAGGCAATTGGAGTTACCGATTCACTTTCAAGTTGTGCAGATCAATTCCAGCTTTTAACTTTGATTATGACTCTTTTCTACATCGCAGATAACAGTTGCAAAACTGTCCCAACAAACAGGTAGTTATTTTTACATTTGTACAAGTTGTGTCACATGTCACAAACCATTATCGAAAAAGATACATATGCATCCTTATAAAGTGATTCTTGTACATCAGTTACATCTAGTTAATTACAAAAGACGAAGTAAATATTGTGAATGGTTTAATGATCGAACGAATGATGATCTCTTCAATTTAACATTTTTTAGTTATGTGACATGGTTTCATGTGAATTCGCAAAATTATATAACTTGAGCTACAGAAAATCCACATCAACTGGTAGAAACAGCATTACATCGGTTAAAAATAGGAATATGGGTGGCAATGTCAAGAAGAAGAATTATTAGCCCAATTTTCTTTTACAATACCATCACTCCACCAAGATATCGAGATGTTTTTGAAGATTTAAAACTTAAAGTGAATATTTGTTTGCAGCAAAATGGTCATCACTCCCAACATTTATTATAAAAAGGCCAACCAAAATGCATGTTTTAACTGTGTTTATTGTGAAAAAGCTTTTAGTGCATTAGCTACTCATAAAATGTTTCTACAGAGGCAAAATTGACAAAATTGTAAATAAAATTTATGCTATTAAAATGATAATAAACACAAATAAGTGTTTTAATTAAACAAACATACTTACAACTAAAATTCATTTTTATTCTTCCCAGAAATTACTTACGTTTCAATTAAAGTAAATTTTAAAATAATTTCTGTCGAACTAATTTCAATTAAGGTTATTGTCTGCAGTAGTACCAATCTGTCTTGTTGGTTGCATATGGGTCATCTTATAACAATTAATGTAGGTTCGTTATAAATCAAATTTGTAACCATAGTGAATAAATATTTCCTCCTGCTGATCTGTTCCTACTATAGGAGAGTGCTGCTCCTAAAGCTCATATGGTCGTCCGGTTCTCGCTTCTTATGTGACATTGAGACTCGTTCTGGGTATGTGCTCTAATGGCATAGTTCCAATTACATCAAAATACCTCTGTATCGGGTTTATCAAATGGTTGGGAGTGCTTAACACTCATATGTGCACCATCGAAATGGCGGTCTCAAGCTTTCGTATACCTCGTTTAGTCTAATTATTATTAGATATTTATTGCTATTCGATAATTTTGGGAGGTTTTCCTGAGGTTCTAGGTCGATGTTGTTACGAAAAGTATGGCGACAAATGTGTTGAGGAAACTTGTGAATTGCATTCTGGTCGTCTAAAAATGGGAGGGACTTCAACTGTAAGCGTACGTGTAACGAATAGTATTCGCGCTAGGAATTGATTTTTCGAAATAATTTATTGGAAATAGATTGCGTAATAATTACTTACCGCAGTCAAGATTTACTAACTGTTCTAAAATTAGAAAACTCTAATACCCAGCGCTGTTTTAGCAAGAACAGAATGACGTGAATCAAACACCGGCTTCACTTGAAATGAAATACGCATGCCCTGCAATTCGTCCTCTTCACCTCGCAATAGTACGGAATGAGGGTTTTGTTGAAACTGAAAAGATCGATGTGACGATAGCATTTTCTAGTAGTTAGACAAGGGTAAAGAACAGTGGTGAACGCTTGCCGTTAGACAGCGACAATATACAAGACACAATTGTCCAGCAGAATAGCATTCGTATTTATCGACTTTGTTAACAGATAGCAATCATATTTTCATCCTTCTTTTAATCATATAAAGAGGACATAGACATTAAAACTTAGCTCTTGGTATGTATATGCGAGGAACTAAACCGAACTGCAAGTGAAACAATGTTTTGAACGATTACTCAGTGAAACTACAGCGCTTCCATTAAAAAAAATAAAACATGGCAATTTATAAATGTATTTTACGAAAATGTTACATCTTAAGGAATCGATAAAACTAGTCGAGTTAAACCATTTATTTATGTATACTACACACTGTTCATAAGAATTAACGGATATGTTTTTAAAATAATTGGCGCTTAAAGTAATACTAACAAAATGATAATCAAAATGTCAAAGTGGTAATCAAAAAGATGAATAATATTTAACACGGCAAAGCTTAATGTTTTTTTAGTTTAAACCTATATTACATTTGTAATAAAACGATCAAATAATAAAATATATAACCCATTATTCTCACAATAAAACTGTGATCTATCGTGAAGAATCCTGCGGCTGTAATTCTAGGCGCAGCTACGTCGTAACAATGCGACAGCAGAAATACTTGATCGAGTAGAATTTTATAATTCTTCGGCCTGACGGTTAAGGAGCGCAATTCTACATGCAGCTTCCTACACAATCGGTGAAGACCATCCGTTTCCTTCACGAGTTTGTTGGCAGAAAGCGCTAGCATTTGTGTGAGTATCTAAAAATGAGATTTTACAGAAATATGCCAGCCAATCAGCTGTGGGATTTTACCCAAATCATAGCACTCCTGGCTACTGTTACGAAACCATAATACGATTCGTATTTGCCTTGTTTAATCAACGATAACATAGCACTGAAGAAAGTTACGTTCTCGCATGCAATTCGGACAGCGATAAATAGTATCTGCCATTGAAACATGAGGTTGAATATCTCGATCAAATCCAAAACTTGCACGTACGATTTAATAATCGTTTTCAGATCTAACAGAGTTTGATGGACATCATTTGCAGGTGTTTTCATATAATGTTGCAGCAGTCTTTCCAGAACCAGATTCAATTTGTTGATTCGCGTCTTCAAACACATCAAATACTTAAACATCAAGAGCATAGCCATCGTAGTGTGATAGACCTGAACGTGTTTCGGTAAGGCATAAATAAGAAAACGTGGTTCGAATATAAAACATGATACCAGATATAATAAATTGATCAGGATGATCTCCAGATTGAACATGTAGTGTTTCTTTAAGGTAATACCCATTTTCTCGAGCTTCCCATCAATATTTTGAATAGTTTCCATCAACACTCTCAATTCCTGAAACCTGCTCGTATTCAAGCCAATCGCCAGAAGATTCTCGATAGTTTGACTGGTGTAAAATATATAATCCAAGATGAAAACTTTATTGGGGAATTGATAATAGTTCTTACCGTTGACGATAGTTTTAGCTATTATTGTATATACGTATAAAAGCGTCAAAATGGTTAAAGCCACGATTAATTTAGCCTTTATTGTCCAAATCGTGTTAGGTTTCGTCAGATCCCAGTCTGGAATTACGTATATGTAAGAACATAATTTGTGAAATAATTCTATTGATTCGAAATCTGTGGATGTTAACTTTTGTTTAAGGCGTACTAGAAATTGTGGCATCTTTATTATTGTGTAGCCGTCTCGTATACGTATAGAGTAGTTGTGTGTGTTTGGTTATTTCTACTGGAAAAAATAAAATGTGAACAGACATTAAGCTAATGGTATTTTTAATCTGTCGTTGGTCTTATCTATCGGTAATCTTGCAACACGTTCTGATAATAAATGAAACTATTTTCAATATTAATACCGAGATATACAGAGAAGTCGGGAAGAGGGCGGAGCGAGCGGGGTGAGTAGCTTTTCGGTGTTACTGACGATCGTAAGTCCAAATAAAGAAGAACGGTTGGTAAGCAAGAGCAATTATTTTGAAATTGACATTTGCGTTGTCTACGAGACAAAGATAATGGATGTTGGAGCACTCCAGAGGCATGGTCATTCTCATAAAGTTTACCAAGTCCATAACAGAGATGGAATAGGTCCTTGAAAGCTAATGGAATACTTATTGAAGAAAAAATAATAGGAGTACTAGGTTTTGATATAATTCTCTTGCATTAACCAGTTTTGTATAAACAACATCTTTTACGATCGAATGTAGCAGGTTATAAGGAGTGACAAACAATTTGACTCAAAATAAACGTCAGATGTAAGAACTTTCACTGAAAACATTGGTCCTGATCCTGGGTTATTAATATGGAAATTGAAATTAGAAGATAAACTCGACAAAGCAAAGCAAACGAAAGTTGAAAAAAATCTGTATCCACAAAATAGATCATAGTACCAAACAGTCATGTGTCCACCTGCGAGTTGTCGATACCTAAAGTTAAAAATAAAATATGGGCATAGCTAATTTCCGTTTGTTAGAACAAGAAAGATACACGCTGTATTCTAGAGTGCCGTTGTATTGGCAAAAACATAGCTTGTTCCATCGTTATTTTATACATAAATTTTCCATTTCGTTTATGGCAGTTCAGCGATACATGTCGATTGGGTGCATGTCTCCAGCCCCGCCACCTCCGCATTCCCCAAATCTGAGTATGCTATAATTTTGTGTTTATTTTGTGCAGTTTTGTACCGCAAAAAAATTGTGCTTTCATATTAACCAAGACTTTCTTTTTGGCGGGCCCAGTGACATACCAGCCCCGCCACCCCCGCATGTTGAGATTTTGAGTATGCTATAATTTTGTGCCGCTAAAAGAAAATTTTGTGCTTTCATATTAACTACTATAGGACTTACTATATAGGACGCTTACTATAGGACTTTCTTCTTGGCGGGGCCAGGGACATGCCAGTCCTGTTAGCCCCTCCGCCTATCCCCTCGGCCCACATTTTGAAATTTTGAGTATGCTATAATTTGTGCCGTTTTATGTTGCAAAAAGAAAATTTTGGGCTTTCATATTAACCGAGTTATAGCGATTTCAAAGTTCGGACCTGGCATGTCGCCAGCCGCGCCACCTGGACATTTCGAAATTCCGTGCACGCTATCTTTTAGTACTTATTTTGTGCCGTTTTGTACAGCAAAAAGAAAACTTTGTGCTTTCATATTAACCGAGTTATAGCGATTTCAAAGTTCGGACCTGGCATGTCGCCAGCCCCGCCAACTGGTCATTTCGAAATTCCGTGCACGCTATCTTTTTGTGTTTATTTTGTGCTGCAAAAAGAAAATTTTGTGCTTTCATATTAACCGAGTTATAGCGATGTCAAAGTCCGGACCTGCCATGTCGCCAGCTCCGCATTTCGAAAATTTGAGTATGCTATAATTTTGTGCTTCTTTTGTGCGGTTTTGTGCTACAAAAAGAACATTTTGTCCTTTTGTATTTAGCAAATTTTAAAATCCGGATCTGAAAGACTAATGTATGACAAATTCTGGCAAGTTACTAAATTATCCTGCAGATTAATTTTTAAAAGAGCAGTTGTGGCCACTGAATGCGAAAAATAGGTGAAAATCAAAGGTCACTGTAGTGAGTGTAAAGCTACATTTTTAGCAGTTATTGACAATAAACCAGACATATGATGTACTATTACGTTGCACAATAAAAGGCAGTTTCAACGCTATTCACGCCCTTGAGAATAGACAAAGAATGTCTCTGGCCTCGCCAAAAAGAAAGTCCTATATCTCGGTTAATATGAAAGCACAAAATTATAACATAATCAAATTTTCGGAATGCGGGGGTGGCGGAGCTGGGGACATGCACCCATGTAGATTCCCTATCGAACCGAAGATTGAGGGCAAAAATTCAATTCTATGCAGAGTGCGAGTGCAATAGACAGACTGTTGTTGTCGCATATAAGCATTCGATAGTCATTCAATACGGCCGCGGTTAGGGTATTGCGTAGATCCTCCCTCACAATCATTACTGATATACGTATCAATCGATCGGTTTTTACAAAACGTTAGTTTTGTAAAATTTGTACGTATTCCAGTGAGAATGATAACTCATACGTCATCGAAACACGTGTCCCGAATTAATTAAACTTTGTGTTGTTTGGAGTTAGAAATTACCTGTGAAATGTTCTGATGCAGGCAAACATAAAAAAGAATTATCTCGCAAGAATAGAAAATCAAAAGTATACCAATGAAAAAACAACGGCGACATAATGAAATAAAGCCAAAACGGATATCTCCATTTACAGTCTCAACTGATATGGATACAATCACACATGCGCATTTTATGGTTCTGTCAAATAGCCAATTTACAAGCAATATTTGTTGAATTGGTGTCCGATCGGAATCGCAGGGTGGCCAACCTTGTAACAATATAGTATTGTTTTATGCAATTGCGCTATATGGCAGAAAATTACCAAATCTTGTGCGTATTTACTTTCATTCCATTTTTCCCAGTCGAGAGTCGCCACCATTAAGTCAATAACGGCAGATAGTTAAATATTCCTGCAATTATATGACGAGCGCCTATTATAGACATTTTTGTTGACTTATTTTTGAACTATTTTGTTGAAGTAAATTTTACCAGCCCCAAAGGACCACACCGCAATGTAGTCATTTACGGTTTTCAGTTAAATCGACATTGGCACTATATTAAAATAATGCCATATCCTAGCAGAACAGAAGTTCATGTTCATGGACCATTTGATTGAAATTAATATTATAAATAGTTCTGCATCATCTCCGGCAAATCGTTTAGTTAATTTTGTATTAATATACAGGAACCTACTATTATTGGCCTAATAACACCTAATATGACTTAAAACGTGCACTGTACAGGTATAATTAGTTGTGTTATATGTACATATATAGGTACATATGTTAACGACATTAGTGTTACATGGTTAGATCAAGCGGGAAACAAAGCTGCGATATGAAATCTCTAATTATAATCGTTTAAGTTAAAATTACTGCAATCGTCATTATCACAGTATTTGTACCGTACAAGCAGAAAATTAGTGATATATGCGAAATATAGTAGCGATTGGATAAGAGCAATTACGTTAGCGTGTTTATTTATAGAACTAATGCTGCACGTAGTATTGCAAAATTAAATTGAATTGATTAATTAATGGATTCTCTATGCTAGAAATGACGTTGAAGTGATGTAATGAAATATACTGGTTGGAAAATTACCTACATAACTCGACATGAAGATACGTGTATGTACATACATGTATGATTGTTTTGTGCAATAATAATTAGAGTAAAGTGTGACGTAACGTAAAGCCTCTAACGTCATATCGAAGGAAGCTTTTATTTAAATCACACAATTATACATACTAGTTTTTCCTAATAAACATGTTTTTCTAAGGACAACTTTCTCAATCAAACTTGCGATATTATAGTTCGCAATAGTAATAATAATAATAAATAATAATAAACTTTATTACCTTTTGATCACATTCTATATAGGTTGCGTCATAACATAAAACATGTAAAATATAAAACATATATAAAACATACATACGTGTATAATACAAAGTCAACTAATAGTAAATAATTAACAAACAAAAACCAACAACAAAGAATAGCGAGCCCGTACACATATACTTATTGTTAGACATTTGTAAGAGCGGCTATAAATTTATCGAGACTATAAATGCAGTTTAGCTTTAAAAAGTCTTTCAATTCACGTTTATAAATATTTTCAGATTTTATAGTCTTAAATTTCTCCGGTAACAAGTTGAACAGCCTTAACCCCACTGACAATGCTGAGGACTTAGTCATGGACAATTTATTTAATGGAGTTCTGTAAGTGTCTCTGTTTCTAGTTTTGTAGGAATGGGTGTCGCTGTTTTTCATAAAATCGTCGCGGTGTTTGAAAATATATAGTAATACCTCAAGAACATAGACACCATGTACAGTAAGAAGTTCGTACTTGATAAAATATGGGCGGCATGAATCTAGAGATCTTATACCCGAAGTGCATCGAACAACTCTCTTTTGTGCTAAAAATACTTCACGAGCATGCGATGACGATCCCCAGAAAGCGATTCCATAACTCAATCGACAATCGCTGTAATAAAAATTCAAAATTGCGTGCATAGGAAGCAATCTCTTGAGATTTCTAATTTGAAAACAGGCTTTATTAATGTTTTTCACTACATCAGCACAGTGCGCCTCCCAATCAAAGTTATTGTCGAAATGTACAACAAGAAGTTTAGAAGTAGAAGATGATTCCAACAATAAACCGTTCACTGTAACGTTTACATCAAAATCTGTACGAGAGCGCTTGGTATGAAAAAACATATAATTAGTTTTAGAGAGGTTCATATGCAACTTGTTTTTGGAGAACCATTTGCTTAAATCAGACAACAATTCCATTGCTCTGTCCCTGACCTGTGTTGGATTTGCGCCTGTAACAATCGCAGAGGTATCGTCTGCATATATAAACAAAGAAAAGTTTATAAAAGATACAATATCGTTAATAAAAATCAAAAACAAAACGGGACCCAAGATAGAACCCTGTGGAACCCTAACATTTACTGGCAAATATGAAGAGCAACATGTATTTACCGTATTTTCTGATTTATATGAATTTTTACTAACTGTTGTCTACCTGATAAAAACGATATGAACCATTTAGCAACAACGCCACGGATTCCGCTAAATTTCAGTTTCTCATACAAACCAACGTGGTCGACACAATCGAAAGCCCGACTCAGATCGCAAAAGATTCCTGCCGTGCACTCACCCCGATCCAGTGACTGCATAACCTCGTTGACAAAGCCAAAAACCGCCGTAATAGTGGAGTGTCCTGCGCGAAAACCATGCCGTCTGTCCGAAATAATACTATTCAGCTCCAAATGACCCATTAAGCTGTCCAGCATGGTGTATTCAAAAATCTCGAAAAGCTCGAGGAAACAGAAACAGAAACAGAGCGATAGTTTGCAATGTTAGCTCTATCACTCTTTTTATGAATTGGGTGGACTACAGACACTTTAAGAATACTCGGGAAAATCCCATCCTCGAAGGAGCAATTAACAAGATGGGTCAATGGTTCAAACAAGTAAGGAGCAACTTTTTCAGAAACTCACATGGAACATTATCATAACCTGAGCTATGTTTGTTTTTTAATTTCCTTATCAAAGTTAACGTTTCTCCCTCAGTTAAATCAAACTGCCGCAAAAAACATTAAAGTGTAATATATTTATTAGCCAATAGATTGCTGAGACAGTTATTATAAGAATAGAACCGTAGAGCAGCAGTAAAATCAAAACATGTCACAGATAGAAATTTCACTATTAGACTCAATATATTATAATACATATATGTCACTATAGAGAATTTACCTTAGAATCCTCGAATAGAATAACAAGACAGCTAAAACATATTGTTCGTTAACAACACGTTTAGATACCAATCCAGAGAACCTAAAGATAGCAACAACACGTTTAGATACCAATTCAGAGAACCTAAAAGATAGCACGACAGAAATGTTCTAAATTTATTAGATTGCATGCTGTAATTGTGGCAAGGCTTGTACTGGACACGCAATATTATAAATTACAAGGCCCTAACAAGGTGTACCTACCGTATTATTCGCAGAGAAATTTAGCTTGAATAAAATTGAAAAAGCACATTGATTAAAATAGTAACTACGTTCTAGTTTTTTATCCTTACAGAAGTAGGTTAATCATCAATGAAATTCAAGAATCAACAAAAATATTATGTGGCAAAGCCGAATGATATTTCACCGTATACATATACTAGTAAGGAGGTCGGATGTATTGTATTAGTAAATATAAAATTTAGTCTGTACAGTTGCTTCGATCGAAGTCAGATATCGCCTGAAGTAAAAATGTATCTTACAGTTTATAAAACAGAGCTTCCCATAAATACAGGAAATATAATACGATTATTTGAATTGAACCTCATGTTTTAAAGAAACAAAGACTATATTGAACTAAGTAACGGAAAAAAAGGAAAATCTCCTGCACACGAATATAATGGATTTACGGGTTAAGTATATTGTGGATAGAATGCCAAGTACTTTTAAATTAATTACAAGATTGCAAGGATGCAATCCAAAAATTGCAAGCTATACAGAAATATATCTTAAATTAAGTTTGAAGTCTATTGTATCAGTTGATAAGAATATTAGCGAGGAAGTACACATAGTCTTGTAAGGATAAACAATCGGATTACAATTATTGAATTGTATACTATGAACAACCGGAAAAGCAAAAAAATTCTTCAAAATAAGAACATGGTATACGAAATGTAAGTATATACCGAGAAAATCTAATTCTATAAGGATATCCTATGCATATATACCCAAAGAAACATGTTTTCGGGAAAAACAAATAGACATCACTTATCTCTAATGATGAGAATAAACACTTCTGTGATTATTAGTAGTGAGTTCGTAAAAGTCGTAATTCTCCTCGAAATAGACAAGCCTTACGATGCCATCAAGACTGGAGATAATCATTTTCTCAAGCAGCATCGCTACATCTTCTAATAGTAGGTGATAAATCACCAAAAAAAGCGGATGGAAAGAAGGACACTTATAACTGACTGGAAGTCTTTTGACGTCAATGTAGACATCAGACTTGCAAGTATGACAAATGTGGAAAGTAGCTCTCACAGCAAATGCACTGAAATTATAAACGAGGTGTACTAAAATAGCACTCGTGGATGTTCGAAAGGATCGAGAAGTGTTCCCTATTGATGGAACGAAAAAATCAGTAAAATGAGATCCCAATGTATGGCTGCTAGACGGGGGTATGCAAAGCCTAACGGGAAAGAGAGAGGAGAGTAAGAGAGACGACCAGCTCACCTACGATATACGGACACCAAGAGAGAACTAATTACGATTTCAAATAAAGAGCATTGGAAAAGATCTAGTAGCGATCTAAACAGAGACATTTGGCGAGATGGGTACAAAATAGCAGTGAAGTTATATCGAATGAAGATGGGAAGGAAGCGATGAGAAAACTATTCCCCAACTCAACGAGCCAAATAGAAAAGTACAAACTGAAACTTAATATAGTCCCAGCGTTCACGGCCAGAGAATTAAAGGAAGCCATAAATAAAAAGAAAATAGGTAAAGTGGCAGGGCTGGATGGTATCCCTATGGAAGTCGTTAAGGTAATCGAGAAGATAAAAGGCTAGACAGAAGGCTGTTGGAAGCACCCAACAAATTGCTACAAGTACAGAAGTTTCCAAGTAAATGGAAACTCGCGAAAATGATACCAATACCCAAAGAGAGTAAGCTGGGACAACCGGAGTCATATAGGCCAGTTTGTCTCCCACACACATTGAGCAAGGTGTATGAATCCATAATAAGACAATGATTGAAGGAAGAAATAGAAAGCAGATACGGTTTGGCTAGGCACCAATATGGTTTTAGAAAAGGACGGTCGACATTGCAGGCCCTCGAGTGAATTAAGTGCGTTGGTAACATTGGACGTCCAAAACGCATTTAATACGGCCAGCTAGATTTTGATTTTGGGAAAGTTGCAAAAACGGAAAGTATTTGCGTACCTGATCAATCTTGTGGCAGAAAATGGACGTGCGAGTTGAGGTACCGCAAGGCTCTGTCTTAGGACTGACATTATGGAACGTCCTATATAATAATGTGCAGGAGACTACATTAAAGGGCCGAGCGAAAACAATAGCATTTGTCAACGACCTGGAACTTGTAGTGCCGGCGGATGCGAAGGTTGACCTAATAAGAATTACTAACGGAAATTTTGGACGAATCGATAACTGGATGAAGCGAAACGAGCTGAAGCTGGCGCCGGAGAAAACTGAAGCACTAATAATATGCAGGAAAAGGAAGAGAGAGGGACTAGTTTTCAAGATTGATAACATAAAAGTGGTACCTAGCGACTACATTAAATACTTGGGGATCTTTTTTGATACGGCAGAAACTTACAGAGAGAATTTGAAGAAAGTTAGCAAAAAGGCAGAGGAAAAGTGGAAAAAATAATAAGACTAATGCCTAACGTGGGGGGACCGGTAAGTTCAAAGAGAGCGGTGTCGGCAACTATGGTGCATTCCATGTTGCTCTATGGAGCACCAGTCGGGGAAAGTGCGCTAAGATGCAAGTAAAACTTGTTACTACTGCAGAAAACTTTAAAAGGCTTTACCCACTCTCTCCGTTCTGATCCTGGAGGTAAGGTTGCTCCTGCAAATGCGTTTTGGAAGTGAGATTCTGCAAATTCATTCCACTGGCAGCGCCATTATTTCAAGGAATTAAAATTGTTCATTTCAAGCATTTTTGCATATTTTATTGGTGGTTGACAGGATTTGAGTCTGTTTATCTGGAGCGATGGTAACGTTTGGTGGATGAGCAGACTAGTGTTAGCCGTGATCTTTTTATATTACCTTAAAAGGGCATCAATCCTTCGAAGGTGGGTCGGAGCTTGCTTTTATTATGCCTGTGATGAGCCTCATAGTAAATAGCTGTACGTCAGCACAATACAACTGTATTGTGGAAATTAACTAATAATCATACCTTGTAATTAAGTTATATCTATTGAAATAGCGCCGGCTTGACTACTTCTATTCATAGATGCTTTGATCGCCCTGTTAGGTGGTGGATTTTAATTGATTGTTTACAATTTATTTTTTATATCTACTTATTCGTCGGTTGGCTAAATCAAGTTTTCTGGATTCCGTGATTAATTACCATATACATGTATGTAGGCAACCAACGATACTCCAGTTTACCCTTAAGTTCAGCATTTTCTTTATCTCATCTTTAGAATGAATTGAAAGTTAAAGGATCAAGACACACACTTTTCAATGCACTAACGGCTAGTAAGTAAAGGACAGTAGCAGCAATAGTTATAATATGGTCACTGGCTTAATTATATTTAACTAGAGTAAGCTGCCTTTAATTTATTATAGTTATAACCAAATTGAAGAGAGGCCAACAGTTTGCGAATACTACGTAGGACACAGCTGAACAAAATTTAAATTTTTGCGTATCACTCAACTGCTACTACTGAATGCTTATAATTTTATATAATGGGTATATTCAGCAAAGGCAAGCAGTTACCGTTTCGACCAATCATAGCAGATTTGGTTCATAATCGGAAACTGCTTCTGCGGATTGAAGATGACGTCAAAACAATTACAAAATCTATTCCAACGTTCAGTCACAGCAAACTAAAATATGTTCATCTTTATCTTCAATTCATACATTAACTTTCACATCTCTCTTTAATGTACTTGCAGTAAATTTCCGGTAGAGTGACTTCCTAAGGTTGGCAAGTCACATGGCATGGTGACTAACAACGTTTAGTTTATTGTAACGATGTAAGTAATCAAAGGTTGTTATCATCATATGTCGTAAACGTCAATAAAGGTGTCAGCAAATTTAACGTCTCGCGAAAAGTGTGAATCTGCTCATCTGTGCAGTTAAAATGAATAAGAACGTTCGGTCCGCCGATCCAGGCATGAAGAAGATGAGTAACAGAACATCTACAGGTTTGCACAGTTCATATATGCAACGATTTCTAAATACTGCTGCGCATAAAAACCTGGAAACCGCACTGCAACAAAAATTAAACTTCGCCTTCAATAGACAGAGACCTCTAACGCCTGCATCCAAGAAGGAACTAGAAATTGATTACTTTGACGATGATGGTCACTCTCCACGGTATATATGTGCAAAGGAAAGAAGCACCGAGAAGAAATCAAAGAAAAAATCTCCAGAATCGTCCCCGATACTTACTACTAAAAATAAAATTAAAGATGGAACATATCCGTTGCCAAAACCTCGAACTAAACAAGCTCATTCACATAAAGATTCCGCAAAATTGATACGAGATGTCACCCAGACTCCAAATACAGGAAGTAAAGTTAAAGAACCAGTAGTGGAAGTATCGAAAAAACCTAAGGTTAAAGGTCTGAATACGTTACTGCATAGAGAACCTATCGTTGAGATGCCCATGGTTAATGTTACTGTGAAGAAGGCGAAGGAACCGGTGACTGTAATCAATAAGGAAAAAATAAAGGAAGTTGCAAATAAGATAACTGCAAAGAAGGAAACTCTTGCTAAGGGTGATAAGAAAGTAAGTGACACACAGAGGAAAGGTACGGGAAAAAGTAGTGGAGTAAAATCGAGAAAGGTGCAATAAAATAAATTTCCGTAAAATCATACATTAGACGTTTTTTTCAATCTTACAAAAGTATTCTGTGTATGTCTAATCGTTATGTAATATTCCAACATTAGTTTTAAAATGTTAAGCGTTTTATTAAGACCAGCAAAGGTAAGTAACAACTTTTCCTTCAATATTAACTTGACGTAGATTATGCTGTTATTAGAAATTAAGAAAGAACAAATGTTAACAAAGTCCATGAGTTAGATGGAATTGTTGATGCTATGCTAGATGTTGATACAGCCTAAGTAACTCTTTAATCGTGTAGTTAGCAATTACAATAAAAAAAATAAAGTAACCATTTTGAAGCTTACCAACTAAATTTCTAGGATATTGCTAAATTCAAGAATTGCGCTTTTTTGCATTCATGCATTCATTTTAAGTAAGACTGATCGACGATTACATCAAAATCATCATCCACAGGAGAGCAATTTTTTTATTAAGTAATAATTAATATAGAAGAGTAGTGCAAAATCATTTTATTAATTGTGAAGTTATAATATATATAATTACAATTTACACTCTCTTATTTTTGATTAGAAATCCAAAATCTGCCAACATAACAATACCAGTTGTAAATGTAAAAGCCGCAACTATGAAATAATTCATTTTCACTTTATTATCATCGTCGAACTGGACAAGACACAAAGATCCTGCAAGAATATTTACTGCTACCCCGGATGCCAAGATTATCATTTCGATCATAGTATTTGTACCTTCAAATATGTACAACACAAATAAGCAAGCAATCATAATTATATATCCTGCAGCGACATCTAATAGTAGATCCCGTAAATTCTTTTCGTAAAATACGTTGCTAGAGTTGAACACCGCTATACAAGTTGCAACGCAGCAGATACATTCCACAAGTTTGAAGATGAAGTTGATATCTTCGATAAGTTCCTTTAAACGTTTCACCATGATTCAAGTTTGCTCTCATCGAAAACGTGTTTGTATTTTTATGTAAAGGTTATAGACTTGATTGAACTTGACAGATTACTGGTTGCTTTCAAAGTAAGTGATATCAGTCAAAAACTATTTTCATTTTTTTTGTTTAGAAGTATTTGCTTAAAAGCTTCTGACCAAGCTATTTTAATTGCTTTTCTCACTTGTGTGTGGGCAAATATTTGAGTAATGACAGTTACTTTATTTCGTTGCATACCACTACACAGGCAAAAATATTGAATTTAAACACATTGGTCATTAGCATTATTATCTGCTTTTACGATTGATGTAAACACGTTAACACTATGATTTCTAGTACTATCGTTGTATCTATCAGTTTCGCTATCAGCGTAAATATTGAAATCTGTGGTGTATGTGTAAGAAAATCACTTATAAGTCACACATGGTTTCATGCTTGTTTATGTCGATTTGAAGGAAATATGTATGTACATATGTAGGTATACTGGGACCAGGTTAGGAAGAAATAGATACCAAGCTCTCCTCTGCAGCATAGGGGACGGCTACTGTGTTAGATCAGTAAATGGTTTCCTTTCTCTTTCTCCATATTGCCACAAAATTATGCCGTTGATTGAAGCAGTATACAGGGTTTCCACGGCCGAGTGGGACATAGCGTAATACATACAATCGGTTTTCGGTGAATATTATCTCCCTAATACTACTTCAGCCAAATTTAAATGCCACATATTATAACTGGACTAACAATGAATATTTCTACAACCATAGTACAAAGAAAGTCATTTTAATAAAGGCAGATAATTATTATTTTTAAATCTACTGCACGTGAATTCCTAATAAGGCTGTTGACATATCACAGACTGCAAGTGACTTTGGCGCAGTGGTTCACACAACGGCTTAATAACGCAAGGCCACAGAGTGTTTAGGGTTCGAATCCCGACAGATGAATTTTGTTTTTTATTTTTTATCTTCAACAATAATGATTTTTACAATAACAAAAATGATCAAGTGCTATTATGTGTTTCTCTTTTCAATTCTTTCTACGAATTATTTGTGAATTTTTGACAAATTGCAATCTTGTCACGTTATTTGGTAACAGTAAACAGCTATGGAAAATTATTCGTTACAGCAGCGAATTTCTGTAATTCAGCTCTATTATTGTGGCCAAAGGTATCGACAAATTCGCGATGCGTTGGCGTGTATGGATGAAATTCAGCAAATTCCATCTGCATCAATGCCACAGCGGCTAGCTGAAAAATTTAAAAGTACGGACTCGGTTCGAGTGAGCAGTGATGAAGATCTTGAGCTGATAATACGCAGCGCCACAATTTAGAAGCAGAGCAAACGGTGATTCCAGCTGTTGTAGAAATTCCTACCATTTCACTGCATGAAATTACTGCCGCCACCGGGGTTCCAAAATCTACGGCTTACAAAATTTAAAAAAAACAGAAGTATCAGTCATACAAACTCCACCACAAACAGGAACTTGCACCTGGTGATGCCATGAAATGAGCGGAATTCTGCGAGATCATGATGGAAAGAGCGAATGAAAACAGGTACTGTTTGGCGCATATCTGCTTTTCGGATGAGTCTACATTTACTCTGAACAATGGACCTAATTCCCAGAATACACATAATACAGAAAATCCGCATTTCCGCATTCTTACCCGAACGCAGTACACCCAAAATAAATATAGGTAGTAAATATAGGTCACTCAGCAACTAAAGCTTGGACTGATACCACAATTAAATTTTCTCGTCAGGCTTTTTGTGAAGGTCTAACCACAGGTTTAAAGTCTCCAGGTGGTTCTGGACCACGGTTCGCTCTGGTTCATGCAGGTAATGAAAATGGATTTATTCCTGGTGTAGAACTTACATTTATTTGCAGAGAGAATACAGCCGATGCACATAAGGAAATGGATGGAGAAGTATATGAAGAATGGTTCACGAAGCAATTGCTTCCGAATATACCGAAAAATTCAGTTATTGTACTTGACATTGCATCATATCATAGTAGAAAAGTGGAAAAAATTCCAACTACAGCATGGAAAAAAGATCAAATGAATGGTTAGCTTTAAAGCAAATTCCTGTTGAAGATGGTATGCTAAAGAGAGATTTATTATTCGCAGTATCTCAAGTTAAATCTCAATACGAAAAATATAAACTTGATTTAATTGCAAAAGCCAACGGCTGTGAAATTCTACGTTTGCCACCCTATCATTGCGATTCAAACCCAATAGAAAGGGTATGGGCACAAGTAAAGCATTATATCAAAATGAACAATTCAAAGCTAAAGATATGTCAGAGCTAATTACCAGAGGTTACAACAATGTTACAGCTGACAACTGGCAAAACTATATCGCACATGTTAAAAAAATTGAGAATAATATGTGGATAGTAAACGGATTGCACGATGAAATCGAAGAATTTGTCATTAATCTAAGATCTTCATCTTCATCTGAAGATACCTCGAGTGCCTCTTTAACTGATTAATTTCTAGCAATTAATTAGTGTAAGTATTACCTACTTACTTAAGACTATATATATTTTAAATCAAATAATAATATTTATTTGTTGCTACTGCCGGATTCCGACCAATACTAATTTAGTGTCAAATGAGACAACCTGTACAAGCATATGCTAGAAAAATTCTGATTATCGCAACTATAAATGTGATGCACGCTTACGAGTACATACAAACGTCTTAAT
>SMLS01066618.1:0-32749 GCA_004785975.1 Popillia japonica
GAAACTTATTTTATATATATTACGATATTACCGACTAATTTTGAAGAGTGCCCTCTAGAGACCAATAGATCAACCTGAATGAAGCTGAGTATCACGAAACGATATATCTCCACCTTGCTATCTATCTATCTTCATCACACTTCTATATAGCCAATACGAATAGTATCTAGGCGTATGTCTTCTTAACGCAACGACTCATATATCTTATTTACATTTCTTTCTAACGTACATTAAATATCGGCGATTAATGTTTTACGTACATCTTTGCTAAACTACATTGTTAATGACGTAACGGACAAGATCCAAAAATTCAACTATACATATAAGTATATGTAGAATGAGATTTATCTTTGCGCAACAAGTATTTAGTGAAATACGAATTGTAACGACTATTATTTTGTTGTCACAAATATGAAAATAGCGTTAAGACTGACGCTATTATAACGAAAACGTAACAATTTTATCTAACCTGATTTATGGCCACAACTATTGTTGAAATATTCTTTCATAAATATTTATTTAAGCTGGTTTGTATTGTATTGTGCATGTAATAGGGCTACTATTGCCGAATGTTTGTACAATTATATAGGATAGTATTTCGCCCACTATCATGTGCAAAATATTAGTTTACATTAAGAAATTGAAGGTCGTCAAGCGTACCTTTATGAATAAAAATTAAAAAAAGTTATATCATGCCAAAACGACTTAGCCGGCTGTGTGGCGCAGTGCCTAGCGCGCTCGCTTCACAGTCTGGTGGTACCGGGTTCGGATCCGGTGCGTTCTTTCTGAATTTGGTTTTCTGTAGTTTTCCAAATTCCACGGCAAATGCGGAAAGATAACATCTAAGTCGGTCTACAGCCGCGGGCGTAATAATAACTCATGGCCAGCCGATGCCCCCCGTAATTGGCGCAAGCTGTTGGGGGATGCTAAGGCATGAACTATTATTATTATTATTAAAACGAAGAGAACTAATTGTAAATCCGGTAACACGTAGTGCCATAATAACTCTACATAGAAAAAACAATTCCTTATGAATAATAGCACACAAACTTAAATTAACTTATCGGTAAATGCAAGGAATGGTGACACGTTATCATACAACCGGCACCACAGCACCAGGAAGACGTTCAATAAGACCCAAAGTAACTACACCGCATAAAGATTTAAAAATTACCTTGATTTCTAAACGAAAAAGACGCCTAAAGCTACAGTCTATCTACAGCGCACTCTGCACACGTAATATGCGTTACTGACTGTGCATGTAACAATAGATAAACCGTAGCTTAAGAAATATTTTAGGTTGTGCTTTATCTCCTGTCATGTCTGTTCTGATGAGCTTCTTGTTGACATCGTGAACAAACCGTTGCAACTAACGCGTACCAGTTGCCCTGTCGGCTATTGCTGCGGACATCAATTCAATTCAAATAATTATTAAATGTCATTGCAATGCAGTGTATACGTTCTTACACATCGCATAGAAAATGGACGATGAAGAGTTATTGGCAATTGCTTTTCTACTTTTACAGTGGAAAAAGACTCTTTTAATAGTTCCAATTTGAAGGACGCACTGTTCTTGCATCCGAGCCGGATGTCCGATGCGATATCTGATTGTAGGTGTGCGATATGATTGTATAAACTTATAAGTGTCTGAGCGTCAGATGCCCTGATCCGACAATCGTTTCAGACAATCGGATCCAAATGTAGTAAATGTGCGGCTAAGCACTTTAGCTCCCGTAAGTTTACGTATCTCCGCATTTTAATTACGCGTAATTAAATTGTTTACAACTTATCCACTTTATTTTGATATACAGGGCTTCTAAAAAACAACATTAGGGAGATTGAGCTGATTCATAAAAAACTAAGTTTTCAAACATCCCCCGTAATGTTATTGAGAATAACTACATATATGCAAAATGTCATCTTTTTAACTAGTTTAAATACTTTTTTGGACTCGCTTATCAAAACACGTCAATTCGCGCACGTATTTGCGGACGGAAAAGTGAGTTTTAAACACTAGCGCGGAAAAGTAAAAATTGATTAATTGAGTAAGACATTATAACAGTATAATTATTAAAATACTTGTAATGCCGCCATCTATTACTTATATTCTTAATTATCAATTCTAAACTGACAACTGTAATCATGTCAAAAATAGTACACCAAGTAATATCTATGCAAACATTTATTATTTACTAAAAAAATTGTTCGTTATAAAACTTTGTACCTACCACGTGTGCGAACGCAATTTCCAGCATTCGCGCTAATAAAGCACTCGCTGCGATGCACTCATGCTGGAAAGTTTGTTTTTGCACACTATGTATGTAGGTACCTAAATCTAATATAAAACTTGCTAATTAGAAATTTCTATCTGGGTCTTAGGTTTTGAACTTGGAGTCCAGGTTACTGTTGAACATGGATGTGATGAAGTTCAACTCCCAAATGCTTATGGAGTAATATATAAACGGTTTACATAAAATTTTAATTTCTGTTATTCCAAAATCTATTATGTTAACCTACAGTAGTATATGTATTTTTATGACCTTTTTGTGCTTATCTTATTTTACTGATATTATTTTCACTTCTAAGTTTTGTAATTGACCTAGCAGTGGAAAATATCAGGAAAATAAGTTAACCTATATACGAGGTTGTATCAGAAAGTAACGAGATTGGTGCTATAGTATAACCAGTATAACCGTGAAACATTTATTTAAAAAGCTTCAACAGCTATCCTTCAAAGTACTGTCCATTCTGCTCAATGTACTTATTCCATCGCTTTATCCATTTGTCATAACCTTCTCAGAAACTACTTTTTTGATAGTCTACTTAGTGTACCCACCAGAGCATTGTTTAGCTCTAACTCCGACTGATGGAGTGAACCATATTGTTCGTCGACAAATTGCTGATTTGTGAGATGGAACATTGTCGTGATGCGCCATCCAACCAAAGTTTTGATAAAGTGACCACTTTTCCTTTAATTTTACCTTTAAGGGTCAGCATTTTCAACAGTTTTGGCCTTCAGCGGTCTAGGGGTGCCTTTATGCTTCCATTCCGTACTATGAGACTTCAATTCAGAATCCTAATGATAAAACCAACATTCGTCACATGTGACCACACTATTTAAAAACGCGTTGCAGTTGCTTTTCCACTGCTGACAAATTGTCACTCGTTTTTTGTTCATAGGTCATCACTTTTGAAATCTATCTTGCCACGCCCTTCCGTAGTAGTACCTTCGGGAGTAGAATCGTAAGGCAAATTTACAATGTGAGAAATTCGTTTTATGTCAACCGATGATCATTTTTTATCAATTCGCTAATTTATGTCAGTTCGCGCTGTTTATGGTCGATCGGGACGAGGTTCATCGTAACTCATTCACAACCGTCTTTAAACTTTTTATACCACCCAAACATTTTACATCGTAGTAAACTATTATCTGGATATAAATTTTTAATCATTTCAAAAGGTTCAGTTGGTGTTTTACCTAATTGAACACAAAATCTTATCGCATATCTTTGTTCCAGTCTCCTTTTTTCGATGGGTACGCAAAGCACTGACAATTCAATAATGAATTTGTAATAAACGTCAAAAGTTAAATCAAAGCCTACTTGACGGAAAGTACATTAAAAATACGGCTTTCATGTCAAACTTTTTTATTATAAAATTCTACCTCGGAAGAAGTTACAGCACTAGTCTGGTTATTTTCTGATACATCCTGACTATAAGAGTTCACTGTAATTACAAACGCATTTTTTACTTGAAAGTATGTATTGTTACTTTTTATTGAAATATCTAGGTATATATATTATATAATGTATCTTGTGTAAGTAAATACTGTTTTATAGTTAGCATTCTCGATAAGAGCTACATAAGTTTAATTACAAAAAACAACTTTGTTTTAAATAGGAGTTTCAAATCACTTCAAAAATATGCTTAAGATGAATATTGGTCCATAATTTTTAATTGCTTAAAAGCATTGGGTAATTGCAGAATGGTTTCAGGAACACATTGTATAAATTTTTGTATAGTTACAGATTATTTCTATGGATTTTTCCAAAACATTAGCGAACATTTAATTTAAAATGTACTTTTTATTTGAGGTATTATCGATGGGGTTGACACATCTCAGATGACCAGAGAACAATTAGAAATATTTGCATTGAGAATAAAAGAAGAAAATGAACGGGAAAGAGAAGAACGTAATTTTTTCCAGTTGGAAAGGGATAAAATTCGAACATTTTGGGAAATCACTAGAAGTGAATTGGAAGAAACCAAAGCAAAGTTAAGGTAAGTGTTATATTCTTCAGTGCGGCAACATTGCTTATATTTCCAGCAACGAAAAAGATTGAAAAAACATTTTGTACATTTTATTATTATGTGCCAGTTTGAATGTGTTCTCTTGCATGGAACTTAAATTTATTTTTAATTTTCATAGAAAAATACTTTTTTTTAAATAGATAAGAATTCACTATAGTTTCTCAAAACAATATGTACACATCGTCGATTTAAGTTAAATTAACATTTACAGAAATAAAGATAGGCAAATAGAAGAAGCAGCTGAAGCTAATGAGGAGGAGCTAAAGTTTTTCAAGCAAAAAGTTAAACATCTCCAATATGAACATCAGAATAACTTAACAGAATGTAAAGCAGAGGCAATGGTTTCTCTTAAATTGGCGCAAGATGATCATACTGAGCAGGAACGAGAATTACTAAGAGATAAGCGTGAACTAAAATCAAAAATCAGAGAAGATGAACTTTCGAATCAAGATCAGATAAAAGCTTTAAAATTAGTATTTCTTTAATAAAAAGATAATTCTGAGAATATGCAATGTAATTTTGTTTTAGCAATTTAGTGAAGAAATTCACAAGGCAAGAGAGGAATTTGTTAAGGAAGCCAATGAAATGGAAAACAAATATGAAAAGAGATTTAACAATTTAAAGCAAGAACTTGGAATAAAACATAAGTCAGTTTGCTTTTTCTAAAATAAGGGTACTTCAATTATTTCGTATGTTGTAGAATGGAAATGTCTGAAGTTGAAGAAAGAAAAAATACTCAAATAAACGAGCTTACTAAAAGTCATGAACTTGCGTTTAATGAAATGAAGAACTATTATAATGACATTACACTAAACAATTTAGCTCTTATTAGCAGCTTAAAAGTAGTTCAAAATATACTCGTGCTGTATGTGTTATATTAATTGATTTTAGGATCAAATGGAAATTCTGCGTAAACAGAATGAGCGAATGTCCAAGCAAGTAGCTGATTTGACACTAGAAAATAAAAGATTAGCAGAACCTTTGAAGCAAGCTCTAGCAGATGTAGCTGAATATAAGAGACAATTGCAAAATTATGAAAAAGATAAAATTTCTCTAGCTGTAAGTATTGAACATTAACTTGAATTATATATATTTAATAATCTCGTTTTTTTCTGATATTTTAGAATACTAAAGCTAAGCTTGTCGCAACAAAAAAAGAATTTGATGACCTTACGTGGGCAAATGAGGCTTTGGAACTGAGATTTGAAAAGGTATCTTGTTTTTATGTAGTACTAACAACAATAAAAAATGAATTTTAGCTGAAAGGAGAAAAAGACGAACTTCAAAGTAGATTTGTTAGAGCAGTACTAGAAGTACAACAGAAAACGGGCTTGAAAAACGCTCTGTTGCAAAGAAGAATCAATACCCTCAACAGTCTTGCAGAAAATAGAGAAGCCGTTATCGGCGAATTAACAGCAAACAAGAAGATTCCTGCTGGGCTAAATGAGAAATTCGATGTAAGTAACTTTAGTAAGCATACTTTCTTATATGTTACTTCTAAATCAAATATCGCCCAATATACAATTTATAAACTGTTTCATATTCTACTTGATTTATGTAAACAAACAACTCAAAACATAATTTATTGTGTGAAATTGAGACCTACTTATAGTACAACTCTGCAACTAAAACCAAACAGTCACACTTTTTCAGGATATAATACCCGCTTACGATATCTATATCATTTCCGGTCCCAAATCTTGTACTTGTGCTTTTGACAAGTTCTATGAGTTGATAATAGTGTTCCCTGAAAAAATGCAGCTATTCGTTTTAATTATTGTTTCGATTCCACTAAGTTTCTGTATTACTTTCTTGCTTCTAGCTGTTGAAAAAGTATCGTTTTGCATACAAATTCTTCTCATATTTTGTACAATACATGTAACACATTTAATATAGACATTTCTTGTTAGGAATGCGCCTAAGGATCGTCCATTCAAAAATAATGCCTTATTTTTTCTTATTCGTAGAAAATTCTTAATAAGAAAAACCAAACTATTAAGGATCTACAATACGAGTTAGCAAGAGTATGTAAGGCGCATGATGATCTTGTTGACACTTACGAAGAGAAGTTAGTGCAGTATGGAATTCCGAAGAATGAGCTTGGATTTATTCCAATGAGAGTTTTACCTGAGGGCCAGGCTGGTCACGCAAAAGGTCCCGCAGGTTTAGTCACCAAAAACAAGTGATTTATTTATATTTTCAATTATTACAGCATTGCTGTAAAGTGCAATAAAAATCATTTGATTTAAATAGCTTTGTTATCTTTTAATATAGGTAATTCACAAAAAATAAGTAGTATAGGTATTTTTATGACCTTTTTTTACTTATCTTATTTTCCTGCTACTTTTTCCACTTCTAGCTGACCTGGAATAAGATAAAAAATAAGTTAATAATATTTTAAATTTAATATGTACAGGTATATAAATAATAATATCTTGTATATCATTTTATTGGCTTCTAAATTGAATAACATAAAGAGAAAAACAATAATTTAACGGTTTCTTTGGAAAATATTCAATTACTAGAGTTTCTGCAGCGATTGCATTATATTAACATCATTAAATAAAATCAATAAGTTGTATTTACTAACTGTGCGTGGCCCTGTGGTTTTGCAATGGATAAAAGTATTTGTTTAAGAATGTACTATCACATATGTGTGACACTTATGCTATTTCTAGTTTTTAAGTAAAGTTTTGTTTTTACTTAATAGACAATTAAACTCTCCATCATTGTTATCACGGTTTTGATCAACTAATCCACAATTCCCTATATTCAAAATACTATGAGTGAAGCAAAATATTTAGAACCGTTTCTCCATCTTCTCAATTTTTTATTAGTTCAGTATTTTCGATTAAATCTCTACTGTATACATTTTGGTAATTATAAGTCCTGGTTATTGTTCTTCCTGTAGGTTCAAAATATCTGGCTCTGCTTCCCTTATCTCTAACACATTTGTGTTTTTTAAAAATTGCTAAATATCTATCAGATAGGGTTTTGTACATTATTATAAGCTGTGCTCGTCCTTTGTTCCTGGGCTATTTATACAGGATGCTCGGATACTTCACTGACAAAAAATATCAATCGCTACATGTATTTATAAATTAATGGACGGCAACACTGATTCAGCGATCAGTGGCAGTACATCGTGTTTACGAATTGTCATAATAGATTCGTAAATATCATCCCAAATTTTCAACATTATGTTTGTTTATAGAATTTATAGCAATTTATACGTAAGCAGAAAGTCGAATTAATCAATGACCTAACTCAATAATATTGTTAATTTCATAAATCTGAGGCATAATCATATATTTTACTAAATCAGGTTTATCATCGTCATCACTCAGATATTCAATATCCGATAATCCTTATTTTATAATTTACAAAAGTTTCTCGTCAGTAAGAGATTTTCTGGTCATTTTTAGGCGCTAAATGTACGTATAGCAGCAATACGTAGAACCGTTACGTGGATTTTGATATTCTTTTTACTATTGAGCCCCAGCAGGTCTATTTAACCCGCATTAAATACATGTATTGTAGTGTTAAGCTTTACTCACACATATAGGGTCGTGTATGGACCGTGCACGGACCGTGTTGGGTTATGATAAGGCTGTGGCAATTCACATATGTATGTACGGCCGTGCATCGACCGTGCGCCGATCGTGTCGTGTTGCGATAGCATGCCCACATTGATTAGGTAAATATAAAACTAGATAGCAGGAGCCGGTGCAATTTAGTACACCAATATGGGGAAGTGCACGACGGGAAAAAGTAACATCTGCGCAGGCAATTATACAACCGTACAGTTATTTTGGTAGCCTAACCACAGGTATATCGAGTGTGCTAGGAAGCGTGTATGTACTTTAACGCATATTAGGGAATATAATCTCTTTACTCCAAATCCTATAATAATAGGTTTCAAAAGCGTTTTTAAGGTATGCTTATTATAGTAAGTACCTACGGTATTTTTAACTAATTTAGGGTTTGACGGTATTTTTAACTAATTTAGGGTTTGAAGAGATAGGAAGAAGATTGCATTGTGTAAAGCATTATTGATGAGCGAATAAAATACTCTTTGTTAACTTTTGTCTTGTAGATTTTCCCTTCATTTTAAGAGATTGTTGTTTGGCCCAAGTATGCCATCGAATTTTAGCACAATAAGCAGCTATGTATGTTATGTATTAATTCACGCCTGTGCAATGTTTCTTCAACGGCATGGTCATAAATATAATCTTCTAATCCTGGCAAAATCGAATTACTTTGCATTAATTTGGATATTATGTAGTATTATGTAGTAGATATTATGTAGACTGCACAAGTCTTTAGAAAACTTCTGAAGAAGCTGATAGTACAATCAGCGAAACGTCAAGACAGTGAATAGTTACCTACGCGACAAGACCCGAAAAAAACATACCTCTACTATGGATTACGGTCGTGAAAGCCTACACTCAACTATTGGATATTATGTAATGTACAAATTCTTCCAAAATGGGATTTTTTCGCATCATTAACGACTCATCAAACTGCACCAAGGACAAGATATCAAAACAGTATTAAAATTATGTTTTGGTATACACTGGGAAATACACCACCAAGATTAAAGAAATGCTATGGGTATTGCCTGCGCAGATGTTACTTTTTCCCGTCGTGCAATTCCCCATATTGGAGTAACATTTCATATAGCGAGGTATACGACTTCAGCTATCTAGTTATATATTTACCTAATCAATGGATGGCCAGCATATCTTAGTAGCATAGTCAATTTAACATAGACAAGATGGATTTTGACGAGGAAAACGTAATTATTGGTTGTGCAGGATATATGGTGCTCGAGGGTGAAAAGAAAGAAGGGAAATATTGTGTTTGTAAGTTATGTGGAGTGCGGGACGAAGAAGGAAAATTTCATATATGATTTTTTAGTTAAGAGCTGATCCGGCGACATTTTATTAATATTTTAGGACGAGCCCTCCAAAATTATACAACTTGTTTTATCTAATTCAGCTGAAAATTCAAAATCATAATACGAAATGTATGTATGTATGTAGGTACATTGGTTGAGTATTCAACCGATTACGTTAGCGCCAGTCCTACGACGATTCTAAGGCGACCTTTGATGGTTTGTTGCAATTCACAACAGGATGTCCCAGCAATAAAAAGACGGAGTAGCAGCAATTGCAAGCTGGAATGCTAGAAAAAGTAAAAAAAAATGAAGTCTCTATTCGTACGCAAACTGCAGAAAAAAAAATAAATAAAGACTTCAATTGGTTTTACGCCGGGCCTGGACGAGCGCGGTACAAAACAAACGAAGACTGCGTCCAGCCATCATTTCGTCATTTCGAATCAGCTCTAGATAGTTTGATATTTACTGTAAAAAGGCCACAATTATTAGATTCGGCTATTAGGGTTGTTTTGATTTCGCATTCTTAACGGTTCAGAACCAGTTCTAATAGTAGGACATTATAATCATAAACTATCTGTATGACTAATATCTAACATAACTTTTATTTGGTTGCACGTTTAGAATGATTCTGAACTGGTTCGAGTGTGGAACCGAAACAAGCCTATTATAAACTCCAAATTTAAGCGCAATAACTCCTATTGTTTGGAAAAACAACACAGTGCAGTTGTTCTCTTTCGCTGCCACCGATGAAGTTAGCCTGCATTGTAGAAAGCAATGAGTCATCCAGGTGGGTTATTGATATTGGTTGAGCTACTACATAGCGAAGTTTGGCTTTTGGTTTATGAATCCGTAATTCTCTTATGGATGAAAATATTTGCATGACGTCTCACCTACATATATTGGTGATGTCGAGGTTTAGATGGAGAAGAATATAACAAACTACTTTTGCAGTATAAAATGGGTTTTAGTAAGATAGTATTTCTGGCGGATGGAGTTTAGCAGCAAATTTTATTACTAGGAAATTCGCAAAAGACGTTTGTGAAGACGTAAAAAGTGGACCTTGTTGAAAAAACGTAAAAGAAAGTAAGACGAGAAAAACATTAAAAACTTATGTTCGAAGTGAGATGACAATATCATAATGATTGTTTCAATTGATCTCGATTGCGAAGGTAGAGTAACGTTGATTGCATTTTTGCGTATACAGTAAAATCTCGATAACTCGTAATGCCAACGGACTCGTTTATTCTTACGAATTATCAGGATTTTGAATAAACGAAATTAAGTATGTATAGTAAAACCAATGAGGGAGGGATAGAAATAAGAAAAATATGTATAGATATGGTTAGACAGAACGTGATTTATTAGAAAACACATTTTTTTAAATACAATACATACATACATATATTATTATGCATACATGTTACGTTCAATACTTAAATAAGAAATATATACATACATATTAAGGTGAAAAATATTACGAATTACCGAAGGGAGCGTCAGGCTGTTACGAATTATAAGACGTTTACAATAACTTCAATAGAGATACTATTACGAATAACCGAGAGGCCCGAAATGCATTGGTTTTTTCCGATTTATCGGAATTTTTTTAGAGGATAGCCAATATATTACGAATAAACGGGGGTTACAAATTATAGGGCGGCGAAATACCGGGATTGTACTGTATCTTGTATTTCAGATGTTGAACAAGTTGCAGGAGGACTGGACACTTCTAACGGGGTCATTTTTTTAGCCAATTGAATTCTACTATACAGAGAATTTTCGACATATCCTTCTGCAACCGTAGATGGTTTTCATCCACCATGCCTTTTAATTGAAAGCAAGTCACCTTCTTGGTTTGCCAATAATGTCGCTGAACTCCTTCGGAAGCAGTGACCAGTGAAGTTACTTGCGCTATCAAGCTGAAGGTACTCAGCTATTCGCATTGGAATTTTACCAATTGTATTAAGACCAACCGGTAAAGAATATATATGAAGCATGATTTTAACATGGAATAAGTCGACCATAATGATTTATTTGATTGTAAATTTTGAAAATAAACAATTTCTGCAGTATTTTTTTATATTTTTAGATCTAGCCCAAGTTATGAATTAAGTATAAGTGGTTTTGTATACGCCTTTTGATTTTATGGGTAATAAATTATCTACTGCAGTACCTATTGGTAGCTTCCCGAATTTCAGGGGTGTACATTCTATTTCATTATCAGAATTCATGTTAGACAGGTTTTAATTTTGTACCTATTGAATTTTCTGAATTTGAATTTTTAATTAAATGTCACTTCAAAAATCAATACTGCCAACTCAAAATTGTTTAATTAATATCAAGAGATTTGTAGTGTGTTATAAATGAAAACGTATTTAATGATAGGTATTATCTATTAAAAGTAGGTACCTACTCGTAAAAAAATATTGTACAAACTTCGTGCGTGAAACATTTCGCGAATTCGTGGCTGGCAACTCATTCGCGAAATATATTTTCACGCACTCGGTTCGTAAATAACTATATATTTCTCTATTAAACTAATGGTTTGTATATTAATTTTAGTTTGTATATTAATGACTCAAGAAATATGATTAGAATAGTGGTATACAATCTGAAATTGATTGTGGTTATTATTTATAATTAATATATCATGAAAAAGTCGTCGGACTGCATGATAATAGTAAAATGTCCGTCAGTAGGACCGCAAAAGACGCCGCGCGCTCAATGCTTTTGAACGCTACCCTACACTCTAGAGGCCCGACTGACGAACTTTTAACCATTATCATGCAGTCTGACGATCTTTTTCTTGTTATATTAATCATAAATAATAACCAGTATTAATTTCAGATTGTATACTACTACTTTATTTGCAGAATTTTCTAACGACTACTTACATACGTATACGTAACTGACGACGATTTTACCGGCATATCGACGTTGGACGAGGAGTCCTGTCACCCCTACTATGGGACCTTGTAATTGACAAACTGCTAATTACCTTAAACGATGAGGGCTACTATACCCAGCAGATGATATTGCAATACTCATAGTGGGGAAAAATGCGAGTACAATTTCAGAACTTATGCAAAGAGCTCTGAAAAGAACAGAAGGGTGGTGTGGGCAGGAAAACCTAAGAGTTAACCCTGCGAAAGCAACACTAGTACCCTTTACGAAAAGAAGAAAGTTGGATGGCCTAAAACCACCGACACTTCATAACGAACCAGTACAATTCAGTCAGGAAACAAAGTTTTTAGGATTGGTCCTTGACTCGAAGTTAACATGGAATCAACATCTTGAACAGATGATAGACAAGTGCAAACGAGCACTAATGACCACCAGAAGGACAATTGGAAAAACATGGGGATTAAAACCACGCATGATGCACTGGCTGTACACTGCAGTGGTAAGACCTATGCTAACCTATGGTTGCCTGATTTGGTGGACTAAAGTTACACAGAAGCAAGCGATTGCAAAACTCGCAAAGGTTTAGAGGTTATAGCTTGCCTGTGTATCACTGGTGCTGCTAAAAGCACGCCAACAGCTGCTATGGAGACCATGCTAAACCTGCCCCCCTTGGATATTTACATAAGGGGGGAGGCAAGAATAGGGACACATATACTGAAATGCGGTGGAAACTGGAGAACCCAGAATACTTCAGGGCATGTCAGAATAACCACTGAGATAACAAACCCTATTTTTGAAATGGGCTGTGATACAATGATTCCCAAACTCTCCTTTGATAAACCATTCAAGGTTGTTGGAGTGAAAAGCAGAAACCTGGAATCCGAACCCAGATCTGGTACGCAGAGGGGTCAAAGAGAACGACAGGTTCTGGGGCAGGTATACAGGGCAATCCAAATTAAGTGTTCACCATTGGTAACTATGTTATTATTAAAGATGCAAGATTGTTTAAATTAGCAAACTTGTAGTACTTTTCACGCTCTTTTAGACGGTAGAATAAAAAACAACAAATGAGCAGCGCGTTTTCCAGTTTTGCCGAAAAATATGTTTCTTTCAAATGGAAACCCCTGTATATTATATCATTTTCTGCTAGAAATTCAATTTTTAAACAAAAAATCTTATAAGAAATTTTTTACTGGGATTAAAAATACTTCAGTTAAAATGAATAAACAAAAACAGTTAAGTCAAGTGCATTTCTATAGGTATCTATGAAAACGATAAGCTGTGACGATAAGTCTTTCTACCAAACGTCAAATATTAGTACAGTTTTATTAGCTTTTCACTCATAAGTTTTATTGTGCTAGCTATTAATTTGACAAAAAAATGATTTTTACCGATGCGGAAAAGTGGGATATGTTAGAATCTTATTTAGAGTGGAGAAAATCCTCTCGGAGTGTTGTAATATTTCCTTTTAATGTTAATTTAACAAATTGTTAGTGAGAATTTAACTCGTTTCAGAAAAGCTACAACACCGTTTAATTTAACTCCGCAAATTTTTTATGTGTGTACCTGTCTGTTATTGTTTGGTGTAAATGTAATGTTTATGTCTGATTTTTTAAATTCGTATTTAATTTTGTCACTTAAGTCGGCGATGTATGGAATTGTGTGATATATTTTAGTATTTTGTTTAGTGTCTGTGTTGTATGTATATTTTATGTGTTCGTTTTTTATTAATTTTTCGTAAAATTCTTTAGGATAACCATTTTTGTTTAAAATTGATCTAACTTTGCTCTTTCCTAAAATCAAGATGTGCTAATTCAATAGCATGATCAACTAAACTACATACATATTAATTACGCTTTTTTTAAATTTACCGAAGTATGTATTTGAAAGTAGTTTAAGCGTCTGTTGCTAGTAGTATCTTTTATGTACCAATTTGTTTTTATGTTATTATGTATTATCTTAACATTTAAAAATGTTTAGAATTTTGATTTTCTTTTTCAAACGTAAATTTTAATCTATCATGAGGAATTAAATGTGTGCATAACATGATCATTTTACCTAGATTAGATTAGATTAGATTAGGGGTGGCCCTACGGGCCTTTTTCACCGCGACCTTCCCGGTCTATTGTGATCCCCAGTAATCCTAGAAGGCGCCCTCTAACTTTGCCCTCTTTATGAGGCTTAGCGTCCTTGAGAGCGGCTCCTGTGTGTAGCTTAATGCTGTGGGATACTCTGTGCCCAAAATAAGAAACCTTGTCCTTGCCAGGCCTTCGCATTGGCACAGCACATGGACTGGGGTTTCCTCCTCCTCCTTGCAGAATCTGCACAAGGCATTTTCCGCCAGGCCTATGTTGTACATATGCCTATTCAGTCTGCAGTGACCTGTCAAAAGTCCTACTAACATTTTGACGGTTTTCCTGTCTTTATCTAGTAGGTCTCTAGTGAATTCAGGCTTCTGTTCTTTTAAGAACTCCTTTGCCTGTCTTTGCCCAGGTGATTTCCGCCACCAATCCCTGGACTTACTGTGAATCCATTCGTTGATGGATTTTCTAATTTGTGATTTGGTGGTGCCGAAGGAAGGGGCGGACCCGACGAATTGCCTCGACGAGCCTTGTCTGGCCAGGTCGTCTGCCGCCTCATTACCCTTCACACCCTCGTGGCTGGGAACCCAGGCCAAGGTTAGTTTCCTTTGGGAACCCACCTCGTTTAGGGCGTTAACGCAGTCCCAAACCAGTTTGGAGTCAACACTTGCTGAACTGATCGCTTTAAGTGTTGCTTGGCTGTCCGAGACGATGGCGACGCTTTTACCGACCTCGGTCCATCTTTCCACTTCTCTGACGCAATGGTGGATTGCTGCTACCTCAGCTTGAAAGACCGTTGTATCTTTGCTGAAGCTTATCGAGAGAGCCTTCCTGGGCTTTCCTCCATATATGCCGGCTCCTACACCCTGTTCGGTTTTGGAGCCGTCTGTATACCAGTTCGAGTCCGCTCTTATCGGAGAGCCTTTCTCCCAGTCCTTCTTGTCTGGTATTACAACCTGATATTTCCTATCGAGGTTGAATTTCTGAACCATGGAGTCACTTGGCGCCCCCGTAAGGGGTGCCTCCTTGAGTTCATTCAACAGTGTTTGGTATTCAGCACCGTGCGATTTGCTTATCGGCGCTTGTTTATACGCCAACCTATATGCTGCGGACCTCGCAGCTCCTTGGACGTAGATATGTAGCGGTGGCAGGTTTAGGATAACCTCCAACGCCGCAGTGGGGGCCGACCTCATCGCGCCGGTGGTGCAGAGGCAGGCTAGTCTCTGAACCCCACCCAGCGCTCTGGCCGCCGCCACCTGCTGCGCCTTTGGCCACCATACTACTGCTCCGTAGGTTATCATGGGTCGAACCACCCTTGTGTATAGCCACAGAGTCATTTTGGGGCTAAGGCCCCAATTCCTCCCGCAAAGCCTCCTGCATCTTCCTAGTGCAATGGTAGCCTTGCTGGTTGTTTTTTGGATGTGTGTGTTCCATGTAAGTCTTTGATCGAACCATACCCCAAGGTATTTCGCCTCTTTGACATATGGAACCCTTTCACCTCCTAGCACTAATGGTTGTAAGCCTTTTAGTGTTCTTTTCCTAGTGAAGGTGATAACTTGTGTCTTTTGAGCGTTGACTGATAGCCGCTCTTGTTTACACCAGTTATCCACCACATTAATTGCGGTTTGCATCCGTTCCACCAAGACCTCGGGGAACCGACCTCTAACAACTATTGTGAGGTCGTCTGCGTAGCCTAGGCAATGAAAGCCCTTGCTGTTTAGATTGCGGATAAGGTCATCCACTAGGACGGCCCACAAAAGGGGAGATAGGACCCCCCCCCCCACCCCTGCGGGCAACCCCCTCCCGCCTCTGCTATAATGGTAGCCTCGCCTATTGTGGATGTAATTATCCTATTTTCCAGGCTAGCCCTTATCCATTGCAGAAGCTTCGGTGTGACGCCTTTTCTCCGTAGTGCCTCGATGATTGAGTATGTGGTAGCATTGTTGAATGCTCCTTCTATATCCAGGAAGGTCGCCATGGCTACTTCTTTGTCATCTAGAGACTTTGAAATTAGCCTGTTGAGATCGTCAAGTGCGGCCTCCGTGGATTTACCGGATTGATAGGCATATTGCCTATTGCTGAGTGGCTGATTGCTCAGCACAGTATCTCTTATGAACCTGTCCACTAGCCTTTCCAGTGTCTTTAGTAAGAATGATGACAGGCTTATTGGTCTGTATGACTTTGGCGTTTGATCAGTGGTCTTACCTACTTTGGGTAGGTAGATCACTCTCACCTTTTGCCATGCAGAAGGTACGCACCCCCAGGCTATACTCGCTCTGAAGATTTTTGTGAGATGTGGCATTAGCACTTCCATCCCTTTTTGCAACAGCGCCGGAAATATTCCGTCTGTGCCGGCAGATTTGAAGGAAGCAAATCTGCTCACCGCCCACCTGATTTTTGCGGGTCTCGCAATCTCGGTGGCTAGCCTCCAATCGTCTCGTTTCGGCCTATTCGGCCTTCGATCCGCTGCGGCTAGCCTGCGGGCACCCGTCAGGATTTTCGCGGACGGAAAATGAACTTTATATAGTTCGTTGATGCTCTCCTCATGAGAGCTGGTGTAGGTTCCATCTGCTTTTTTGATGAAGCCTACTTCAGTGGCAGTACTACCTTCCTTGGCCAGAACTTTATGGATCCGTGAGCATGCGGGAGTTTCTCGAAGCTCCTCGCAAAACTTCTTCCATGAATTCCTTTTTGCCTTACGAATTTCTTTGTTGTACCGCGTTAATGTATTTTTGTATATTTCCCAGGTATTATCGGATTTGGCTTTATTAAACAGCCTACGAACCTCGGCCCTTAGTTTCTCTAGGTTCTTATTCCACCACACTGTTTTAACGCCTTTTTGACGTCTCGTTCTTTCTGGACAGTTTTCCATGTAAGCTGCCGTGATGGCTTCGTGCACCTGGTCCACCGCCAGTTCTAACCCTTCTATCTCCCCCACCGCTGCGGTACCTCCCATGAGAGATTCCCTGAGGGATGATACATATCCTTGCCAGTTTGTCTCTCTAGAGTTTCTGTACTTGGCCTCGATGAGCGCCACATTCAGGTTAAATCTTATGTGTCGATGGTCCGAACACGATGGTTCTTCTGACACATGCCACCCTTCTATGGTGTCGATCGTCCTGCCAGAGCATAGCGTTACATCCAGCACTTCCGCTCGGGCCCTTGTGACGAACGTGGGTTCCTTGCCTATATTGGCCACTTCCAACCCTTCTGAAAAGATAAATTGCATGAGTGACTCACCTCATCATTTTACCTAACGGTATGCAACATATGCAATCATCTACATACCGCTTGTAAAATTCAACGTGACAATTAATTTTATTTAATGAATGCTTGTCAAGATCCTCCATTACTAAATTTGATATTACAGCAGATAATGGAGAACCCATTGTAGTTCCAAAAATTTGTTTGTATAGTTTGTCATTATATTGAAAATATGTAGAATTTAAGCAAAGTTTTGCAGCCAACATGCATTCATTTTTTGGTAAATTTTTATAATTTTCAATTAAATCAATTAAATCACACTATACTAGATAAAGTTAAATCTAAAGGTATATTAGTGAATAATGATACCACATCTAAACTTAAATGATATCGAAGGCTTCCACGGCCTGAGTCTCTATAATGAGGGTTTCCGGGTGTTGACCGTGTCATGGTTAGTAAAATATAACAGTACAAAATAAAAATAAAATGCACAAGATATACAATAAACTCGACGTTTCGCCACTAATGTAAGCGGCTTCTTCAGGAGCAAAGAGGTTAACTGGGTGGGTACCAGAAGGTCACGGTAACTCGACGTGTAAACCACGCTAGAGGCGAAAACCGTCTGGTAGGTGAGGGGCGTCAGAAGGTCACGGTAACTCGACGTGTCAACCACGCTAGAGGCGAAAACCTTCTGACGGTGAGAAGGTTTTCGCCTCTAGCGTGGTTGACACGTCGAGTTACCGAGTTTATTGTATATCTTGTGCATTTTATTTTTATTTTGTACTGTTATATTTTACTAACCATGACACGGTCAACACCCGGAAACCCTCATTATAGACACATCTAAACTTATTTATTCGTAATTATGTGGTACTTTTTTTTAATTACAAATTTAACAAATCCCCATGAATTTTTTATACTGTAGGTACTCCGAACTTCCTACAATATTACTAAGAATTTTGGATAAAAAATTTGATAAATTGTACGTAGGTGACTGCATACTGCATACAATTTACAATAGGCCTTAAGGGAATATTAGGTTTATGAATTCTAGGTTACCGTAAATTCGAGCACGTTTCTTTAGGTAACATCCCTCCGCCTACGGCGTCGGGATGTTACCAAGCAACGTGCTCTCGGAAACTAATAAAATTATTTCGTGATTATCACTGCCCTAGGGATATTACTACTGATAATTAATTTTACATTGTCCGGCATTACTTTATTTGTTAGATTTATTATTCAATCTTCTTGTAAGACTGGGTAATAATTTTTATTATTTCTTTGTAATAAATTATCTATCTTTTTTTAATTAGTATTAGTTTTTAATCTTATTAAAATTCTTTCAAAATCTTCTACTTGTTTAAAAAAATCATGCAGAATCACTAAATGACATTTTACTACGAATGTCAATTTCCGTAGTTGAAATGTCATTTTTAATTTTTGCTAGTGATAAACGTATCTTTAATACAGAAACTTAGTGTCTTATGATAGATAGTATCTTTTAATTTACTAAATGTACTGTTTATGGAATCATTAGTGATTAATATATGAAATGAAATTTGTCTAGAATGTGTAATACGTTCTCACGTCTGCATTTTACTAATTAAATGTGTTATACTTAATTGACCTAGAAGTGGATAAAAGTATCAGCAACATAAGTACATAAAGGTGATAAAAATACATATAATATTAAATAATATAATATATTAATAGATTTAGGCCAGAAGAAGTGAATGTGGTCTTCTATAGTTTTACTCCGTCTCCTTTAAGCGAAAATTTTTTGATTCCATAAGTATGTTAAATTAGCACGTATACATATATGTATGTATATTATGTAGATATGTACTACATGCCTACATATGCTGCTTTTATTCTGTATTAATAGATATTAATTAATTAATGATCAAGCAGATATATTTTTTTCGTGAAATTTGCAACGCTAAGATTCTGTTTATAAATCATCATATATCTTATGTAAGATTTACTTATAGCAATAATTGCTGTACGTTAATTTCATTTTATCTCTCGGAAACAAAGGCAAATTACCTTGTGTAATTGTTTTGTTGGTAATGGGTATAATATGGTGGTTGATTTTGTAATACAAAAACCTTTTTCAAGGAAGCGAAATGTATAGATGCGACTACAACATAAGAGAATAAATTCTTTACGCTAGTAGGTAGTGACGCGGAGTGGTGATGATCGTAATCGTCTAGTTTGTTATAAATATAACTAATACGCAATGCCATGATATCGTGTGTCTCAGATATACAATAATGTACAAAAGAAATCAAGTTATAACATTTATAATATTTTATGATAGAGTTATTCTTACGTAAATCATAACGTAAAATTACGCAATCTTCTGAGATGCCATACCCACTTTTTATTCCTCTTACATTGGTGGCCAAACATCGATTTTTATTTATTTATTGTGTTTTTATTGTACTTAATGTTACTTTACTTTATATTGTAACTTTCATGTAATAAAATTGTGAATAGCATATCAGTAGACCTAGCTGTAACATGTAAAGATAGGTAGGTATTATTTAAAAAATCTAATTATATAATTCTATTATAAAAAAAACTTACCGCATTACAAATTTTCTAAGTTGTAGTAAATATAGTATACCCAGTAGTAAAGATTTTTGCTAAAAATAAGCAACACTACCGTAACGTCAGACAAGTCAAAAACTGCACATTACATAATATGCTTAAAATCAACTCATTGTTAGTAAAGAGGGTTAAGGGTCATAGTAAATGAGACGTAAGCAACACTAAAGGAACATTTGTACTTTATTTATTAAACCATCACAAGGTAGTGCGTACATTAGATTAGACACGTTCATCTGGATACTAGTAATATAGATATCGACAAATACAATTATTGCAATTATGAAAATCGTCGCGATCATATACAGGGTGTCCGTGAAATACAAAGCATGCTTTTAAGGGATGATAGCTACAACGATTTAGAACCAAAAACATATAATACACCTTGGGTCTATCTGTAAGCGTAAACGAGAAAAAAAATTATTTCTCATGTCACAAACTTCGATGCATACTGTACACCGACAGCTGATCCGTGCAAGATTTACGCGACGATTGCAAGCGTGTGTTGCAACACATCGAGCCTTTCCTGTAATACATTTTCTCCTGTCTCTCAAAAAATTCCTTTTTAGGACCACCAATTTATCACAAATAAAAGAAAAGAACTCAATTTTGTAGTAGCCTTTACGAAAGAGCTTAAAGCGCCATAACATAATTGCAATAATTACATTGTTTCCGTTCAATGCGACTTTCCCTCAACTTAAATTTTCATTTACCGATCGAAAGCTGCTATTAAATACGCCCTTTCCACTCTAACTTCAACATAACATCGATTTTATTGTCATAACATTATTAAAAAAACCGCAAAGGTACCTTTATTTTAAAACATATGGCCATTGACTTGGTACGATTCAAGTTCAAGGTCGTATAAACAGATGATGCTTGGCATACATCTGCCGTTCTAACTGCATACGGGTACAGTGTGTTGGCAGACAAATGACACCACGCTTCAATTTCAAAGTATGAAATAATTCGTTTTCATCGTTGTTTTCAGTTATTTTCAACCCTAAATTTTGGATATGGTTTTTTGGTTATTTAAGAAGCAATATGGATGAGTTTTCTTGTACAGTTTGACCAAATAAGGTTTTTTAGAAATATTTTTTTTTCTGGTTTACGCTTACAGATAGACCCAAGGTGTATTATATGTTTTTGTTTCTAAATCGTTGTAGCTATCATCCCTTAAAAGGATGCTTTGTATATCGCGGACACCCTGTATACATTACAAAGCGTGCTATACTCTTTGTAATGAAGTAATATTTTTCCTGAACACAGCGAGTGTATTTATTTGGTAATATTTCTATAAAACATTTGTGAGCTGTCGGTACCTTTTAAGCAGTAGTCTGCACGTCGATTTTATGGTAGCCGATCACCACTATTGTTTATTTTAGGCAGTATGACATCTGCGCGTTATGCTGATAATGTTTTACAAACCAGACGTCCTTTTTCAGCAAATCAATGCGCGGCCCCATATTGCTCGTCGAACTTTCTCCAAGGAGCAGGCGTTAATGTTTTGCCGTGTCCACCCCGTTCCCCAGATTTAAACCCCATCGAACATAAGTGCGATATCATGGCGACGAGACTGTCCACTTTGCATCATCCTTCATCAAACTTTGGCGCAGTTAATCAACGAAATTCAAGTTGCTTGGAACGAGGTGCTACAAGCAGATATCGACCATCTCATTTTGTCAATGCCTAGACATGTACTCAGCTACGTAGTCGCCAAACATATTATTAATCTGTTTTCGTGTTACCTACATGTTAATAACATTTCTTGCAAATGTTATCGTTTCATTTGTGATGTGAAACTATCACATTACCAAAAAATTAAGTTTAACAAATGATTCCTCCTGGGTGTAACACTTCTAATGTCACTGAGTATATTTATAGACTGTAGTTCACATGGTAATCAATAACGGAAGCAAGACCGATTGCTTAAAGAAGGATACATTGTACACGTACTGGGTACATACAGATTGTTTAATCTTAATATGCATGTATGCATGTGCGGCATGTTTCGGTAGCCATAAAAAAAACTTGCGGTTTTCAGGTTTTCACTATAAAGAACACAATTTTACTTTGATATTCCTACTTGCATCTCCAATAATTCTTAATGTATTAAAACAGCCCTTAACATCTGCTTTCAAGAAACAACTTAACTGTATTTACCGTTTCCGTTGGGTAAGACCAACATAATCATTTTGTAACTGTACTAAGAGACGTAAAAGACGAAAAATTGTTAGTTCTGAAAAATTAACGTTTGCCGGCCTTATGAAGTTGCAAAAGGGGCAAATGTTACTAAAGATATAATAAAGTCTTCTATCAGGCTCGTAAACATAACTCTTCGCTACTTTGAAACGTTTATCAAATATAATCAGATGCCGATATTACTTGATTGTTGCTACTTTAGTTGTGGTACTTGGAAGTTTAAAGACATTCAGGGAATAGGCTGCGTTTCCAAAGTCGATTAATAGCTTGTTACAACACACGTAGACAAATATACATAGATAAATACAGTCAGAGAAACACGAAAAGTGAGTTGTTTTTTGTTGACCGTTAATTAATAATAAACATAGATATAGTTGTTGAGGTGTGTTTTATTTGTGACAACTAACTTTTAAGAGAACCAGTAGTTGTGAACAGTAAGATGAACTAACAAGCTTAATAAATTCTAGATGATTTTTAACCAATTAGTAAATATATTCAACCCGATTTATTATATTTTACATAAACTACAAAGTAAAAGAATTAAGTCGTTTACTTTTGATTCGATATATCATATGAGTAATTCAATCTTGTCTAAAACCTTAGGTATGCGCATGAATTATACTTAACTAATAATAACTTTGATTGAAAATGTTAACGATGATTTCTGGTCGTCACTTCCACTTGTTATTATCTCTGTAGGATTAGATGAAATAAACAAAATTTTGGCACATTTTACTGCTGAAATATCATCTCCTTGACAAAGAAGAAACTTCCGTTGTAACTTAATAGAAGTATTGTAAAACCTGGGATTGCCCATATCATCAACATCTATAGGTAGCATTTTATGAAAAAATTGTAGCGGTTCAGAGTGATAGACTATACCAGCGTGTCCCCAAACAGTTTATTGGTCTCTCAGCCTGGATGGGGCCTTGATGGAGAGTTAGAGAAAGATAGACGTAGAGCAGTAAAGCGAACGATAACCCGAGAAAATATTAAAATGGTCCGTCTTTTCGTGCAATGTAACATTGTATTGTCAGGGAATCTTTTTCGACACTTTTTGTATATACCTGCTCTGACAATAATGTACGACGAAATATAAATGAAAATTTCTACTTATTCATAGATAAATGTGAAGAAAAGCCATTTCAAATTTTTGGTAATGATGTATTTTAATCAATAAATTATATGATTATTTTTTATTCGTATCTATTTGTTTAGAACAGCTTCGCTTAAAGTAACCGGACTATAATTTTACATAGTTTTTTAGAATGCGAAGGAGTTCTTTTTTCATATTACTATTCCTGTCGGAATATAATGAACAAAAAATCAGCCTCTGATATAAAGTGAGATTCAAAATGATTGTCGTAGTAAAGAAATTGTCTTCCCGAAAAATGTAGCTATACTTCTTACCATTTTAATAAGTGAAGTTACCTACATACACATTATTGATACACTGAATTAATTTTCTTGATATTTTGTAACATTGGCGTTCGTGTTGTAGTTCCTTTTCTCTTATTTTCCACTATCTACGGGCAAGAAATTGACAATCTTTTTGAATCTCACAGTAGATATGTCGGCCAAATTTTATGTAGTTGGTCTGTTGCTGTGGTTGAAGAAGAATTTCAATGATTTGAATGTATGAAGTTTTGTATTATGGACAAACTTTTTAAATATTAGCATAAATACCCATCTGTTTCTATAACTGATAGAAATTATTTTATTAACTTAAAAAATATAACTATATTATTGTAGTATTGTCAAAGCGTATATTAATGAATCGATAAGTTAATAGAGACCACTACATTCTTGTTTTTCTTATAAGTGGTAGGTACTGATTATTTTTTTTTGATATAAGTAATAGGTATGTGTAACATACTTTTTTATGTTATGTGATATCACAGTAATTATCTTTGCATGTGTAAGTACAACGTTTTCAAAACCGCTAGCAACATATCGTTAGAAAAGTATTATATACATATGTATATTTTTATTACATCAAGGTCATGTTTTAGATTTGTTGCACTTACATACATATATTTTAAACGTTTTGCGGGGAAATTGCGGTTTCCGTTTGAAATATACGTTCTTTCTTAGATACTACACATTGTTCTACAATGATTCAAATGATCAACGGTTATTTTTTAATCATACGCACAAGTCGAATGACTATTCAAAATTGTAAATTAGATATATTATTCCGAAATGCACGTAATTTCCATTTTTTGGTGTACGTATGCATTAATATGAAAAGGAAATCAAGAATTCTGAAGAACAATACTTGAAAAATGTCACATATCAATCAGTATGACGTAAGGTTTTGGCGAAACTTACTTTTCTTTATATTATAAAAACATAGATAGATAGTATTTTCGGTGATGTTTCGATAGTATATTGTGACGGATAATTTGAATTTTTAAAGTATCTTTCAATTACTAATATTTTGGTACCAAGTCATATAATAATTTAGTTTCCGTTCAGATTTATATTTTGTGTGTTTCACAACACTTAAAACTGAACAGCAAATTCTCGTAAAAGAGATTGTATACTAGGGATGCATTCCACTTGCTTTACTGGCATGAAATGATTTTATACTCCCTTCTAAATAACTATTTTTCAACAAATTGCATTAACAACAACTGACAGATATTAATTTCGCCTAAGTAAGAGATCTACAAGTGGTAGCTCGGAAAACCATATAACTTCACTAATTTTCTATTGAAATGTCAGTTGTTATGTAATCTTAAGTAATGGACCCTGCAACAGTTCGCAAGTCGGCTGTATTTTCGGGAAATAGGGATTTGTATGTATTATTATGTTTGACATGTATACCATCTGTTTGCTTCATGTGTAAAATTACTACAGAATTCCATAATAAAATTAAAAAAAGGTGCAGATTTCTTTTGCTACTACCAGTAGTATTCTTCCAGAGTTCCAAGTATTTTTACTATAACTATCATGAAATATACATAGGTAGCATAAAACAATAAATTTATAATTAAGTTTCAGAATGACATAAACGAATTAAACCAGATAAATCTATCAAAACTATAAAGAAAAGAACCTTATTATTGATATATGTACGTTGTTGAAGCTTAAGGAAAAACTCATGCTGTACTTTTTATCGATTGAAGAAACTGCATGTAACCGCATCTTTAAAGAGTTTATATGAAGTTTTTATCAAAGAAGGCTTGGCGATAAATAATTTTATGGATTTAATTATAAATGTCAGTTTCGATTTAAAAGTTTACTCATCATGGTATTTTCACAATTACATAAGTGATTAATTGCAGAATCTTATTTGTCTAATGGAAATCTTCAAAATGGGAGATGGAGATACAGTTTACTGTAGCTTGTCTGGGTAAATTTCGATAACAGTTACCTAGTTTTCTGTTCTTGGAAGCTGACTTTTTCAATATGGTCCGAAATTGTGCGCGATTGTTCAGTGTAACAGTAATACATAAGAGCGGTCATGGTAGGCTAACAGTCCTATAATGAAAGTTCCCGTAATGAAAAAAAATGAAAACACCTGATTTTTACGAAAAAAAAACAGGTCGAAATGAATAAAATCTGTAGTAAATGTGTGACCTTGTTGTAAATAGAACATTTCTGAAAAGACCACATCTGCAATTCATAGAGTAGCAAAGCTGCTTCGTAACCAAATGCATTCATAGAGCACAATAAACATTTATTTACACATCATTCAACTTGTTAAAAAAATATCTGTTTATGTCTATTAGAAATTTTTGCAGCGTCTCTTTTTTTTCTTGTACGGATGGGCATTTCTCCCGGACGATTAATACCCATAATCCTTGAAGGAACCATCAACGCCCAAAGGTATCAAGACAACATCGTAAAACCCTTTATAAACCAACTTCACGAAGACGAGCTGCAACAGGGATATTTCCACCAAGATGGTGCCACTTCCTACACGACTTATCGCTTATTTACGACAATTTTTTCGCGATCGTGTGATTAAGTTACGTTGTGAACCTGAATTCTCGCCAAGATCTCCAGATTTGAGTATCCTAGATTACTCCTACTACATTTTTCCACAATTGAAAAACATCATTCTTAAAACCAGTCCACGCACTTTCTGATTTGCGAAACCCAATAATTGAAGAATATGCCATTATTACCCCCAAAATGCTCCGGAATGCATTTGAAAATATGAAAAGGCGTGTAAATTTGTATTTGCATAAAAACTATTGCGGCTATTTTCAACATCTTATGTCATAAATTGAAAATAAAGCCACAGATACAAATCATTTAACTCTAAGCTCGACGACATAAGTATTGTTATGATTTATTTGGCAAGCTTATTATCTTACCTAAACAATATAATTTCACTACTACTGAAGATGTATTAAACACACACGGTACGTTCAGAATTCCAAATCAAGTTTTTACCTAAACAATTTTTGCTCATATAGTACCTACATCTTAGCTTCTACATTAGGTACTAAATACATGATTACATTGGTTCGATTACGGTGTAAGATTAAATATCATAAAATATTCTTAGGGAGGTCAGGTTCATGCGGAAGATTTATGAAAAGAATCCAACCTTACTACTTGTACAATATCCATAAGCATCGCGTAGGTGTTTCGATCATATAAAAATCTAGATAAAAACTGATAATGATAATAATAACTTATTATTAGTAATCAGTACATTTTGCCCCAAGAAAAGTGTAGTTTATTGATTATACTTATTGACCATATTAACGAAACAGATAATGCCAAACTGCATGCTCAGTTTCTAAGAAAGGTAAGAATGAATTGTATTATCTCATCGTAGTCGTAAAAGATATTTCTAGGTGCTAGAGAATAAGTCCACCAATTGCTGCTAGGAACTTAAAGGGCATCTATATCTTTAATCATTCAAGATGTTAAATTTCCTATGGTTTATAGTCTAATTATATTGATAGAATATGTTACTTCAATAATGGTATAATTTATTAAATTCGTTCTATACCTATAGCTCTACATTTTCTTATCCCATGGATTATGTTCAAATGTATCTCAGGAAATGTTCAAGTAATACCACGATGTAACATTTCTGTAAATATAGAGACTTGTTTTTCATACTTAATATACATATGATAATATACAGGGTTGGGGCGAATGGTGAGAGTTGGTGAGAATGGAGAATACGTAATATGCAAACGAAACGGAATTCTAAAACGAAAATTTGTGGTTGGATGTAACAGAATGTAAACCAGCATCAAAAACTATGTTGAGATAAATGTCATTTTCGGTTAATCAAAAGCTGTAATTAAATTCCACACTTTAAATAACATATCACAAATCTAATTATAAACCCTGGTTTTTTGAGGTTTTACACACATTTCATGTAATACCCCCTGTATCTAAATACATACAATTTTTCAGAGTTATACGCAATAAAAGAAAATCATTGCAGATATCGTTATAATTTTACGGTAATATTACATCATATAGAAGAAGAAGAAATAAACGGAGTCTTTCTTACACATAGCTGATATTATGTAGTTACCTACATAAAATTTACAACCTTTCTCCGTTACATTATACAGATGTTTCAAAATTTAGTTGTCAAAATCGAAAGTCATTTTTAAGTAGGAAGGCATATGTGTGTCTTTATATGTTCTACAAAATATTCGCCTTTAATTCGTATTAGGTGCTTCGATACCTAAAATTTAACGTGACTAAGTTATAAATGATTTAATTAGCTTCCTGCTTAACTTGTTTTTATATATTCTTATTCATTTTGATGTTTCTTGTTTTTATTACTGTCTCCTCTTATTATTACTAAAAAATAGATCATAAAGTTATGAATTTATTTATGCCATCGAATTATAACAGGCCGCAAGAGAAGTGGTGACCAATGGTGGTAATAAATTAATTAATTAAAATGATTCAACGTGAATCATTTTAATTAATTAATTTATTTATGGTGACATTATTGTTGTTCTTATCGCGTTTCTTTTTCTTCATTTATTATGATTATTGTTTATCTTTCGAATTAAATTTAGCTAGTGCTGAACTTTTGTTGAATTGGTTTTGGAAAATGAATTACAGATTAACACACAATATAAATCAATATGTAGGTACAGGTGTCTCAGCGAGACCGTTCATTAGAAGTTTATGGGGTTCTGGCCAAAATATAAATTTGAAAATTCAGAATTATATATAACCGTTTCCGGTTATACCGGAAATCGACATCATTTTGTTATTTTAAATTGCTCGTCCTGTATATTTTTACATATTTGGATTCACCCATTGTTCAGCTTCATGAATACCTTTACTTTTGCAATTTGATTGGGGGTTTTGTAGTTATTCGGTGTTTTCTAAAAAAAATCCTATAAATTCAAAAAATCAGGGAACACTCGATTTTACGGATATCCATTTTAAGATTAATAATATGCTTAAGCAACATGTTGGAATAGGTTGACGAGAACGGCTATCCGTGTAATTACTTTACTATGGCACGCTAATTTTTCGAAATTTTGAAGAACCATATGTTTTTCAAATGGCACTCACTATATTTTATTACTTAGTCGTCTGCGCCATTTGAAGCTTGTGAGTTAATAATCATCCGTGAAGTAGGTACCTTTACATTATTGCTATAGATCTAAATGGATAACAATAACGAAAACTATACAAATCTAGATATTCTTAATTTATTTTTTATACACGGAAAGTTAGACAAAATTCTTAGTAGAACTTGTAGAATGTTTAACGAAAATTATCCGTATTTACCTCCTTACCTGTAATTCCTCCCTCGTGTTCACCTGTCTCTGGTACACCAGATCCTTGATACGTCCCCAAAGGAAAAAGTCCACAAGCATCAAACGACGAAGTGTGATGTTGATGTTAAAAATCTGAGAACGCTCGTTTTCCATGGCACATTAGATAAGTATCGATGTGTGCATTTTTCAAATATACCTTATTATCTCAAAAACTATCAATGTCAAGTATAGGACATGTGGGATATAAAAGATGTAGAATCAGACGTTGAGGGCAATCAAGTATTAAAATACTAGGGTGCCATTTAAAAAAATCAAGTTATTGTTCTTCAAAATTTCGAACAGTTAACATGCCATAATGAAATAACCATACAACGTAGGCAGCCGTTCTCGTCGCCGAAACATACTCCAACATGTTGTTTAGAAGCTTAACAATAGGTAAATCGAAACATGTAAAAAATATACAGGTTGTTCAATTTAAAATAACAAATTTGATGTTCATTTCCAGTACAACCAGCAGCGCTAGAAATCTAAACATATTTTAATTGAAGAGAACATAATCGATTATACTTATAACATTCTGGATTTTCAAATTTATATTTTGGCCAGCACCCCATCAACTTCTAATGAACGGTCTCGCTGGGACAGCCTGTATAATACAAATATATTACATACATACAATATAAAATATAAATAATTTATGTTTTCTTCATTTGTTCTGTATGTAATCTTGTGTCTTAAGTAAAAAATACAATTTTTTTTATCTGTGGAAAGTGCAATCATAGGGGCTTCCAATGAAAATATGTTTATTCTCATCATTACAGACATCGTTATTATTATTGCTAATATTAATTAAAACTATACAACTAAACACTTACCATTAGTACAAATTACAGGATTTTTTTTTCTGCAAAATCAAAAGATATAAGAAAACGTATGCCTTTGTATTTAAACAAATATCTTTATCTTAGTCTATGCTCACTAATCACACTGTATAAATTATGGTGTGAGTAAAAACAAACTTTATTTAAAAAAATGCTGAAAGATGCCTTAGTTTCTGCCAAACAAGCGCATATTAAAAAAACTCGGTTAAGCAAATAAAGTTTTAAATTTTGGATGGATAAATTGTAATTTTGTTAATGATTCATATATAAAACCAATTTAGCGTACTTGAAATATTACTATACATGAAAATCTGTCTCTGTAAAGCGCATTATTCGTCCACGGTTCATAAAGAATCGTGGTAAATGAAGGAGTTGACGAAGGCACTTATAGACTGTCTGTAGGTATCAAATGTTGCATTATCTATAAGTCTGACAACCCATAATAATACTATTAATTTGTTATTAAAACATGCACATAGAATATATGTATTCCGTTAAATATCTTGAGAACATAAGAGAACACACGTTTTAAAGTGACCTCATTATATGCAAATTGTTCGAGTAATGGCATACGTAATAGTCATGTTAATTCAAGTTTCTAGTGCCGTATGTTTTGTAAATAGTAAATTTACAGAATACGTATTATGTGTAATTCTATATACATATGTTCACTGCAAATTTAGCAATGAATAAGAATTTTCTTCAATACCTATTTGTCTAATAACATAGTGTTAATCTTATCCTTTATAACATTTGTTAGTATACAATGTAACAAACTAGATTTGTACCCCATATAATTTTTATTCGGCATAAATGCAAAATGCTTCTAGATAGGTAAGTATGTACATCTTGCTAGTGCGATGTGGTTTGGAGAGCATTATGAATAACAAAATTTTATAACATAAAACATTTATTTAAAGATCCGCATGCGTATTTCAAAAAAAATCAATGTCACTGAAGGAAATAAGTATAGGATATTCTACATAAACTTAACAAAGAAATAAGAAACCAAATAATGTCTATAATAAGACTTAGTGGCAGAATTGTAGCAATTACCCTTCGACACATACATACATACATACATGCTTTTCCGACTTTACTTGTGTATTTCCAAATGCCCACCCTATCTTCATCCTTTCTTGTCATGCGGATCTGTATTGTTCGGGCAGTAAACTTATTTCGTCTATTCGATAAGATCAGAAATTGTATCATTGGTCATCGGCAGAGCAAGTCCATCACTATCTATCTCTAATACCTGATGTAAGTATTGTTAGTGCCCTTCTTAGTAGGGTGATTTCTGCAAGTATACTGTGAACGTATATTAATGGCTTTCTATATTTTTCATTTGTATACAACTGTAGCCCACAATTCTTGCTTTACTTACTATACAATGTATCAGTAAATCTGCGCGAAAAACTGCGCACATTGTTCGATTGATGAAGATATCAACAGATACAAACATAACCTCCAATAACTAATAATGTCGTGGTCAAAAAATCAAGTATTATTATTACAATCAATTATAATGTAATAGTAGTAGGTATTACTTTTAAATTGAGATAACCTCAAAGTCTACTAAATACGTCAAATTTTAGTTTGGTTATATTAAACTGTAAACACCAACAACTCTTTAATACCCATGTGCACGTAAAAATTGTGTTAAAAATGTGGAGAGACGTTGCAAACAGAAAATCATAAATTGTTTTGTAAATTTCTTAGAAAATATATTCGTAAATTTTTGGGTAAATTTAACGTCGTGTGTAACGTCGGCTTTACAGTGGGAATTATGCGGAAATAACTAGAGGTAGTTATTAATTAGATAGATCGCCTGCTCAATAGGAAATCTAATGTACCACTGAACTAAGATGCAGCAAGCTATTTTTGGCAATACAATCCTACAGTAGAATGTAGCGTACACAGGTTACTTATCGACCGCTCGCAGACGGTCATATGGTATACATATATTTACCGATAAACGTTTCCATTTCAATAAATCTCATTAAAATTTGTCCAATAATGTGAATGATAACTACTGTACCAGTTTTAATTTATTTTAATATAATTAATTATTATAGTTGCTGTAATATCTATTTTATAAATTTTTTTGCAGGAATGTCTGGTTGAATATAACAACCGTGTTTCTAAAAACAGATAAATGATAACAATAATATTCAATTAGTAATATAATATTTAATAAAAATTTCTACAAGTCGACCCAATATGTATGTCGTAGTTTTGTTTATTTTCTACATACATATACATACATATGTAGGAAGTTTTACAAATAAAAATGAGTAATGTTCCAAACAACAACTGTTAATATACATATAGCATGAATTGACGTTTCATCAGTATCACCATGCTTTTTCTTTATCAAACTTTCTATTCTTTAATCCCAGATGTATTTAGATTGTGGTTTAGAAAAAATATTTGTTTACTGTTGGCTGGTTTCTTTCCTCCTGGAATTCCACTTATTATCAGGATTTTATCTTGAACTATCTTTACTCGCTTGAAGATAACACAAAGTGCATCTTACAGATGCGACCATTTCCATTTAGACATTGTTAAATTTCAATGTTACTGATAATCACTCACTACCTATAGCCAATAGTCTAGCAGATTAAAAGATATATTAACATCCTTCTGTAAGGAGCCAATAAATTTTGTGTGCAGGCTATTATATTTTATCTGCCAATTGTACGGTTCCTAATAGACGATGTCAAGGTTAATGTTTGTATAAAGGTAACAAGATAAAAATAGAAACTGTACAAACTGCGGACAGTAGTTTATCTCCTCAAGGCAAGATACTTAGTTGCTTTATGTTACAATTATGCTATTAAATTTGTTTATAACTGTGCTACTGCAGTGCATTCTCATAAGCATTTTATATGTAGTGCTGGTATAATTTAGAATAATTTTTTTTTT
>SMLS01066619.1:0-12943 GCA_004785975.1 Popillia japonica
GTTGACCAATCACAGCACGTTATTTTTATGTGCTTCACAGTCTATCCAATAACGGATAAAGTTGGGCGACGTTGAACTTTGTACGCGTCCGTTCATCCGTTTACGAAAAAAGTGAGGTTAGACCTGTCACAACAAAACGGTTAGTATAGGAAATTGATCTGTCATTAAACGTACGTTACCGACGCAACGCTATGAACCGCAAAAAAATTTTCATCCGTCAACGTATAAACGCAGACGGACAATCGGAGAGCTATGAACTAGCCCTTAAGGGGAGTTCAGAGCTCTCCGTTTGTCCGTTTGCGTTTGTACGTTGACCAATCACAGCACGTTATTTTTATGTGCTTCACAGTCTATCCAATAACGGATAAAGTTGGGCGACGTTGAACTTTGTACGCGTCCGTTCATCCGTTTACGAAAAAAGTGAGGTTAGACCTGTCACAACAAAACGATTAGCATAGGAAATTGATCTGTCAATAAACGTATGTTACAGACGCAACGCTATGAACCGCAAAAAAATTTTCATCCGTCAACGTATAAACGCAGACGGACAAACGGAGAGCTATGAACTAGCCCTTAGACTATTTGTCAAAAGAGCGTTATTTGTGTTATTTATAGTGATTTGTAAATTGAGTGTTCCCGAAAAAATGAAATTAATGGGAGAAAACTTTCGCACGATGATATTACGACTTTCGACGTAGATTATCAAGACAAGAGTGCTTCGATCAACTTACTTCCACATTTGGCGATGAAGCTGCATCCTTTGCCACTGTGAAACGCTGGTACAATGATTTTAATCGTGGCCGCAGTTCGCTCACTGACGAAATTCGTGAAGGTCGTCCAAAATCAGTTGTTGTGCCAGAAAACATTTATGCTGTGCAAAAACTGATAATGCAAGATCGTCATGCGACATACTGTGAGATTGAGGCAACCGTAGGCATTAGTTCCACCAGCATATATAAAATATTGCACCATCATTTAGCCGTGAGAAAGGTTTGTTCTCGTTGGATCCCCCATAATTTGACAAAATCTCAAAAAGATGCTTGTGTCAATTGGTGCACACAAATGCTACAGTACAATGGCGGTGCTTCAAAAGACGTATATAAGATTGTATTTCTATTTGAACATTCAAAAATTCGAATTAATGGGTCATCCACCGTACAGTCCTGATTTGGCACCGAATGATTTTTTCTTGTTCCCGAACATCAAGAATAAATTGCGTGGGCAACGATTTTTGTCGGCGGAAGAAGCCGTTGTTACATTTAAAAACCATGGAGGTGTCTGTAGAAGATTGGAAAAAAATGCTTTGACAAATGGTTCGAAGGCATGCGAAAGTGTATTAATCATAAAGGACAATACTCCGAGAAACAATAAAGCCATTTTCAACGAAAAGTTAGTATTTTTTCATTATTAGGCTCAAAATATAAATAGTGACCCTCGTATATACCCCATCATCTGACAGATTTACAAAAAGCAGGACGTGATAGAATTTGCCAACAAACTTTAGATATGTTGAATGCTGAAGGCCATCAAATTATTTCTAAAATTGTAACTGGCGATGATACATGCATATCGTTTCTTGATGTTCCTCACTCGCCAAGAAACCCGAGTCTGGATATATATGTATGAAAATGCGGAAACCCCTACGATGGTGGAAACAAAACGAGCAATGAAAAAAGTTATGTACGCAGTATTTTTAGAAGTACGGGTTTGGTTACCGCATTAAAATTAGAAGATCAGAAGATAGTAATCGGTGAATGGTATGTTGAAAATTGCCTAACTACTGTGTACACTAAAGTGCCAGGAAAGGAAATCATGTTATATCATGATAACGCGTCGTTGGCAAAATGTTTGTCTGTGAAGGTCGTATGAACAGCGAAATGTACGTTCACGTGTTAGAATCTGTGTTGCGGCCTTCATTAACACCCATTTTTGGTGACATCAATATGGATGGGATCCAATTCCAACAAGACAATGCCCATTGTCACAAATCAGCGACCATAATGCGTTGGTTTCGTGACAACAACGTTGTCTTGTTGGATTCGCCTGCCCAGTCCCCAGATCTGAATCCCATTGAACATCTTTGGAGTATTTTAAAGCGCAAAGTAAAGGGACATACCATTACATCCAAACTAGGCCTTAAAAACGTGCTGCTTCAGGAATGGAGTACCATAGACTTGGAACAGTGCTCGTACTAATGATGCAGATATTAGTACCACTTTTATTTATGAGATAAATATTAACGAAAATATAATTTTACTAATTTTAATAATTTAAGTCCAAAAACAATACGAAAACGTTTTTCATGAACTCTCCTACGTAAATCAGGATTTTGATAGTGCAGTCGTCCTTTATCTTACCATAGGAAATAAAATCTTCCGCACATAAAAATTTTATTGATGTTCAACGACTCATTTTTTTATTTAGATCTTAATATTTGGCCCTTATCGAAAATGTTGCTAAGCATAAGTGCAATAGGTGTGTCATTTTATTCGCCATGTAATATATCCACATCAATAACTTTTCATTCACATATACATACATATGTATACTGTATACGTTTTAATGAACAGCGGGTGCATTTATTGATTTTCAATTAGCGCCTAATGTCTTTTCTCCGTGTTGTGCTAAATTACTACTAGTAAGTTACTTACACACAAAAAATTACTAATATACGATACTTAAGGTATTACAAGCAGATGTTTCTGTTTAAATGATTGCTATATTACAAATTAATTTTACTCAATCCAGTTCTGCTCAGAGTTTCGTAATACAAGTGGCTGCTATTCAGGCGACTTAGATAGTGTTGTTTTATTTCTAATAAATTGTAAAACCTCGACAATATTTTATACTTTTTGGAAATATTATTATATGATCCGACTGCGAATGTTCTACAAAATATAGCCTGAAAATAGCCTCTATATCTGCTATGTCAAGCAGTGGCTCAACGAATTGTACGAGCAATTCATTAAATATACTTAAACTTATATTGATTTGTACATATGTATGTATATACTGTTGCTGCTAGTCGACAAAATTGAATTCCAACGCCAATTAGATACCCGAAAAGGATACTGATCTGGTATTGGGTAGTGATATTCAAATGCAGTATATAATTCTTGACAATTCGGATTCTTTTTTAAACACTTCACTTGGCGCTCTTCGATATTTCAGATCTACGCCTACAATTCCAGAACAGATTCCGGTAAGTGAGCATAGATTTTCAGAAACTTTGTTTACGGCATTGAATTGGTTAAAGTGCTGAAGCTTCATGCGTGTAATCCAAGCCCAGTTTAGCTGTTAAGTTAGTCTAGTGATGGCAACTGTAGTGTTCAAAAATTATTCCATCGTTTGTTGGTTTTTAAAATTTAATATTTCATATAAAGTGTACAGTAGTTACGATTAGTTCGAATGATTGTGGGTGCCGATTAGCGGATTCAGATCAGTGGCTGCAGACAACTAATATGGATTCGAGATATCAGATAAGTATCTACATCCAATCTTTCGGATGATATATCGATACAAATTACAACACCAAATTCTGGATTATCTCGATTCAGAAAACAGGACAGCGTCATATGTGAGGATTCAGCGAAAGAGAAAATTATTGTACCACATATCTTATATAAGCTACTAATTTCATCCGAATACTGAATATATCAATGAGTCATGCAACAATAAAATTGATGTCTTCTTAAAAGTTAAATACAACAGTCGAGATTCCGATCAATTAAATATTGACGTCAAACATGCGTGGTATGAGAACAATGATATGATAAGTTTTAATGACATCGATCAGTTATTGAGTGTGAGTATCATCTTAATGTATGAACAGCTATTAGCTGAACGCTCAGATAGTGTAGTCGGAGATCTGCTTAACTCTTGCAATAACATTGTTGATCAGTTATAAAGCTGAACAAGACTGATATAAAAGTGATTGATGAGAGATTTTGAAATTGAAATTTAAAGGTGCTTAACTGTTGTCCTAGTTTACTCTAACAAACTCTTGAGTAATACTCAAGCATGAAGGTTATTATCAATTAAATCGTAACTTGCATAAATGCATAAATTAATCTATAATATCGTACCTGCAAGGTGCTATCGAAGAAAATATATCTTGTTTTGTATTCGGACAAATATTCCAAGTAAAATAAGTCTAACTATTTATTAATTGCTGTAAGTAACCTAAATATGAATGTAACAATAACATGTTGTTTGTTTAGCATATAACGGCAAAGTAGCGACTTTGCCTTCCCGAGGAAATTATCCTATATCCTATCTTTAATCGAAGTTTACCAACCGTCGATTTATATTGACTACATTTTTATAATAGTCGCCAAAGATCTGGAGCTGACAGCGACGTTGTCTTAGAATTAATAAAAATATCCCTAAGAATATTCAGTACTGATTTATAACCTATCATTATAAAATAGATTGCGTCATTTTTTATATGAAGACAGGTGTAATTAAGTTCAATCAAAGTTATAATTCAAAACCAATCGGGTAATTTTCCTGTCAATACTCGATGAGAATGCGCATGATGTTATAAGGAAAAAGAAATGGCGGTTTTATTCAATTTAAGTACACATAGCCTAATAGCTTCAAGCTCTTTGCCAGCCTTCACTCAGGATAAGGAAATTAAAACGACGCGTTTGTATGCATATAACGAGCGAACCCTGATGTACTAATTTATTTATGATCTAGAATGGTAGTGCGCGCCTAACCGAACAAAAAAAGAAGAGAAACCAGTTTACGCTGTCGTCTGCTAGCGGCAGCGCAAAGTATTTTGATAGAGTATATGTCGTAATTCGAATCTCCACAGGGGTTGTTTGACTTCTATTTAAATTAAGAGGTATAAAGAAGCAGCAATAATGATTTAAAGCTTTCGTGAACTTTATGTTCTTTTTGGGATTTGCCGTTATAGTAAGGTAGGTACTATAGAAATACCGCAAAAGAGAAAAATATGCATGCAAAATTATTACAAACAAATTATCTTTCAAGCAATTTCTTGCTGAAATAATAATTATTAAGATCTGATAACCGTAACATAGTGGTTTTGAAAGGTTTGGCACTATTTAGATGCGAAAGATTTGGTAAAATCTGAGGCATTAATAACTGAAAAATGAAATGAGTTCACAGTTGAGATTTGTTGTTTTTCTAAAAAGCTCAGTTTAAATTTGTAGCCTTGTGAGGCTAATGCCCACATAGCTAGCGGCAGATTTAGAGTAAACAATGGTGTTACACAATGAGATCGACTTGTCAAAATGCAATCAAAATGGGATTTAGGTTTCTATGTACCACTGTGAGTGTATCACTAACAATAATAACAAGTAATATTTAGATTGAAAATGTGCTGGTGGATTTTGGAATCGTTATGAACGTATTTCTTGAGGAATGCAAAAATGCTATCTTGATATTACTTGCACCATACCTTATTACGACGACAAACTTCGACAATAAAGACGAACAATATCGCATTACATTTTAATTAGCCGCGGGTATTAAATAACTAAATATGACATGCTTCTTATATTATTAATACTAAATATGAACGTATTTCGTGTTGCATTTTAATGAAGATATACTTTTGTCCTCGTGGTTGGGATTTCATGCCACTCTGCAGTGATTTAAATAAGCGGCACGGGTATTTAAATCCAAGAGGCTTTCTCAGACAAGAAGAGCGGTATTAACTACAATAATTTCCACGAATTGTGTTGGTAGTAACGCGATTTGAATATTTTGCTGTGTTAAGCCAAACCCATATATTATTTATTTGTTCAATGCACGTGTGTGGTTCTGAGTTAACGCAATCGTAATTTAAACTCAAATAAAGAAAACAAGTTAACAGCTGTAATACTAATTATTCGATCAGAATTGTGATTTATTTTATTAAATAAAAGTCTTAAAGAATTAACATGAACAAAGCAGAGCTATTGGCACTATGTGAATCACTAACTTCGTGCACACGTAGTACATATGCGTAACGCTTCCTTTAGTACCAATATTACAAATGGATAAACTGTTTTGATGTTTAATCCTTGTGGAAGATAATTTTTGATAATTCGTCATTTTATGCGAAATTCAAAAGGAATTGGTAAATAATCGAACAAGAAATTCTACGCATGTACTTTCCGTCAACCTGCAGATATAGAAAAAGCACACCCTATACAGCATTAGTTTTAAGTAACTCAAAATAAAAAAATAGGGTAAAAAATACGTAGGAGTCATTCCTAAATACAAAATTTTGTGGTTTCATGTGCACGGAGTAATGAGAAGATGATTTTTCTTTAGTTGAGCGACCGTAACGTATCTACCATCAACTGTCGGTATATGTCCACTCTCTTTCTAAAGTAATGTTTCCCCCAGCCAACGAGTTCATATCAATAATGCCTTCCAATGGACGTACTCTAGCCGTCGGGCAACCTTGGTTATAGCAATGCTGGGTAACCTAGCTCAGCCGACGGCTAGAGTACGTCTATTGGAAGACGTTATTGATATGAACCCGTTGGCTGGGGGAGACATTACTTTAGAAAGAGAGTGTACATTGAACACTGTGATTTACGTTTGGTTTAGTATGCTTTAGTATACCGGTCGTTTTGAGAAATAGGATAAATAAAGCCGGAATAGGTAAGGAGTATGAAAATTCGCTAAGAAGTGGGGCGCGTACGAGTCTATGAGCGGTGTACTCTACAATATTGGTGGGGACGTAGCTTCCTTCACCTCCTCACCGCTTTAAATATCCTATGATTCAAAACGACCGGTATTCCATCGGTATTTATTGTAGTTTCTTTGTCTTGTTTTAAGATTCAATAATAAAATATCATAATTTAATCAATTTTAAATAATAAAAGTATTTTTACTTCCAAAAATTGGAAAAATTGTGCTGGAACACAATGAGAAGAAAGTGCCGATTTTGAAATAAAGCTAATGTGTCCTTCAATGTTCGAACTGTCTTGCATCACACTCAATGCATTGATGCATGCCGTTTATGGATGGACATTACAGCAGCTTCAATTCCTGCTCTTGCTCTTGACGGGCTACAAATAGGCTATAGTATTTTCATGTCGTCTCTGCCTGTTGGTGGAATTTGGTAAACAAAATATCTTTCAACCGACCCCATAAATAGAAGCTAGAACAGGTGAATTCTGGCTATCACAGGGGCCAAGGAAATACTAACTAATAATAATAATAATTACTAAAACATATTGCCGTAATTGCAAGTGCATATCTTTTAATAAAATTGGCAATTGGTTTGCCAGAAAATCAAGAAACACCGCACATAGGCAGAAATAGGGCAGATAATTGTTCCAACCAGGATACCACACAATATAAAGCCGATAGTGTTGAACTCAAAATACTTTTATTATTTAAAAATTATTAAATTGTGAAATTTTATCATTGAATCTTGAAAAATGACAAATAAACAACAATATATACCGGTGTAACAGCGTTTTTTTAAAAATTATATGACTACTATTTTCTTTCTTCGATATTTCAAGCTACGAATAAGATATCGAGATATCGCTTCTACTAACCTATTTAGGTATCATTTCCCTACATTTTTATGAAAAAAAGTCATGTTATTGCATTTGATTTTTTAGAGAATTTTGCAATTTTCTGTTATTATATCAAAAAGCGCGCTCTAGCGGCGTCACCAAGAATTAGATAAATCATAGGTAAGATGGGTTTGATGGAACAATAAATGCTTTTTCCAACGAGACCAGGTTTGTTAAAATTCGTTCAGCCGTTTCGAAGTTACAGCTGTTTATTTAAAAAAACATCAAATTACCTCCCACCACTTTATTTTAATAGATACGTCAAAAAATGTTAAACAAAAATTGCAATTTAAAAGGCACATATTTTTTAGTAACATTTTCCATGTGGATTTCAGTGATTTTCAGCACTTTCCATTCTTAGCTGGCCACCCTGTACACATTTTTTGTTATGTCTATACACAACGAATATTAGTATTGGAAGCCCTGCTTTTATGACTTCACGAATCCATCAGAGGCAGACACCGCAATTCCTCAAGCTTTTGCTACAATCCATTCACATTTTATTTGCGTTAATTCACAAGCTTTAGGGATCCTCTGTTACTCAGTAAAGCTATTCGCCACGCTCCGTAAAATCAAGTATTATGAACATTATTGTATTTTTGCGAAATATGCTAGATACTGATTTAACTAGATGACTTGTAATACGCTATGTTTGGCGGTGAGTTTTGAATATTTCTGAAGGAAATAACGCGTAAGTTGTGAATGTCAGACAAAAATTATTGCACCTGCGGTTTTTTTTTGTGCAGTACAATTTTACTGTGAATAACAAAAGATGCCTACAGCTTGTGAATTAACGCAAGTAGAATGCGAATGGATTGTAGCAAAAGCTCGAGGAATTGCGGTGTCTACCTTTGATGGATTCCCATTGGAAGACGTTATTGATATGAACCCGTTGGTTGGGGGAGACATTACTTTAGAAAGAGAATGTACCTAAGCAAAGATTTGTGAACGCAGAACGCACAATAATATTCGTTCGAGCATTCCAGCACAAAATATTTGTTTAGAATAACAATGATTCTTAAAATAGTAAACCTTGTAAGTAACTTTTGGTAGTAGGCGACTAAACCTATTGAAATGTTTCGTTAATTGAAAAATGGTGAAAACAATTTCAATCTATACTAGTTTTTCATTTTATGACATCTATAATCTACGTTTAGCCGAATGATTAAAAAAACTGAGTAGTATATGTTTCTTTGATCAATAACAACACCTTTACTGTACAATTATCCAATCAGATGAAAATTATAACAGATTAAGCTAATCAATGGTTAGCTGCATCGTAAGCATTACGAGTGTTTATTACATTGCACATTCCAATCGTTTTTCGAAAGAAAAGAAAACAAATGATATGTATAAACACCTGTTAGAACTCAGCCACAAGGAAGAGAGACAGCATTTCGCGATTTACAGTCAATATTTCTAAAGCATGACATACCAGCATTTGCGATACCATGTAATGAACTTCGAAGATTTCCTACTTACAAAGGTAGTTGGTATTCATCAGCGGTATATCTCTAACTTCCCCCTTGTAAAATTCGAAGCACGTACACATTTGTCTTCTCTCTCGTGGCGCCCATACACGGGCAACCGAGAAGGTGGATTTCAATGTCAAGAAACAGAAAACTGTGGAAATATATGCATATTCCTTGTAATCAAGTTTAATAAGACATTGTTGGCGATTTCTATGGTTTCTCATGCGAAAGTTAGCGGTTCTCGCTCTCTTCCTGGTGTTGTTAATATATATACGGATAGTAGATAATTTACAATTCTCTGCACCGGTGCATTGTCACTATTAGATAATAATTATAGTGGTTTCTGGATCAAATAAAAGGGTGTAACTGCTGATTTTTGAATTCAGTAATTTTTGATAAACACCGATACTTTCTAAATTGCAGTATGTACATATGTAAGAAGCAAAAAATATTGTTGACTCTGAAATAATGAATGTTAAACAAGAGCTTCACGCTAGAAATACATTATTGTCTGGAACGTCACGTCCCAATGTTGGCACCAGCCTACATAATTAGCAGCTTGATTTCCGGTGGCTTTAATCCATTTGCTTCCTCTTCTTGTTAATCTTCAGTTCGAGTCTTGCTATAGATATCTAAGTCGTTTCCTTGTATTAGGTAGCGTTCTATACTTTGTTTCTGGCATTTTAGATACAACACGTTTATTGACAAAGCCATAGGCTCTTTTTGTCTCCTTGAGAAGCAGTATCTGACTTTATTATTAGTTATTTTTGTCGATTCAGTCAAGCGAACCTATATAATCTCTCATGAACTTAAAGGTAAGGTAATACTCTGTAATAAAATTTCAATAAATATACAAGGTTATCATAAAAAAATAAGGGATATGTTTTAAACAAATTGAGTTAATAACAAAAATAAACAAAATCAAATTTCTTAAGGAATGAGGTTTTTTTGTTTCTATGGGAAACAAAAGCGTTGTGATTACAATTCTTAACACGAGTACCAAAACTATATCATCAAATTTGGTGTTTTATTTTGGAACTAAAACGCAAGCAAACGTAGAGTTCAAACGAGCTTTAATAGCATGGATAACAATTGAACAATAATTGGTTTAGTTCAAAGGTTATTATGAATACGACAGAAATTATACCGCTAGATTACGAATATTTTGCACGAGAATTGGCGTGAGAGTGCGGCCCTCTAAAATGAAAGCGTACCGCGATTTGATATAAAATTGAAAGAACAGGGTCTGTAACTGAGTTACCAAGATCAGGAAGACCAAGTATTACCAATGTCCAAGGTGCAGAGATTCTTCATAAAAATGAGGACCTAGTCAGAAGCAACCCACTAGGAATCAGCAGTACCAATGCGTTTGAAATCGCTTGGATGGTTGAAAAAGTTTACGCAAAAACGTGTATTCTTCAATTAAAGGCAGATTTGAATAGTATTTATAGACAGATGAATCATATTTGTCTCTGTATGGTGGAGTCAATACTCAACACTGTAGAATCTGGTGGGCAAGCAATCCACAAGAAATCGTTCAAGAAGTTCTTCATGACAAAAAAGTTACTGTTTGGTGCGGTTTTACAGCTCGTTTTATTATTGGCGTATATTTCTATGAGACAATGCAGAATGGAGAAGCCGTATCTTTAACTGTAAACGGTGAACGATACTTGCAAATGTTAAGAGAAAAAACGAGCACCATAGAATTGAAAGGATCATTTCTGTGCAGGATGGACCATCCTCGCACAGTTTTCGACCAGTCAAAGAATTGTTAACTAACGTTTTTCAATATATTTCATTGCCTTTAATCCCACAGCAAGTTAACACTCAACTCAGCAGGCTGTTGTGACATTTCGCCTCAGCTACTGGAGTTTCAGGTGCAGCCCAGAACCACTTCAAAGTCTAACTTCATAGTCTGTATTGTCCTGGCAGTAGTTTGGCAGTTCAAACTCTCTCTCCTCTGCGTAAATTTGTATTGGTGTTATTTCGGCTTGGAAAATGGCGTGGTAACCTCCCCATGGTAATGGCTTCACTTCATTTGGCGTTTAGGGTTACTCTGTTGTGTGTTTGGATTATTTCTAGGTAAGAAAGTATCCTACCTCGAACCTACTAGGCAGATTTCAATATAGTATGTAAATGTAAAATTGTATGTGTGTCATGCAGTGAGTCGTCGTTACTAGTTTTACCCATGTCAATACTTACAACACAAACGCTCTATTATATACATATGTATACATATTGTATGCATATTGAAATATGCATACAACATGATACATACTGTTGAGTATTTGTAGTATCTATAAATTAACATGGTTCATTTACTACTACGGTACAAAACTTTAGAAAATATTATCCTGCTGGTTGTAATCTTCTATCTTAATATCTCTTCTGATTGAAGATATCTTACATGTTAATATTTTAAATCTCATGGCAGATGCGACTAGAATTTATTATCTAGATCTAAATGCATTAACAACGCAGACCACTGCGGTGTGTCTCAATATTTCCACTTGGCAACTAAACTTAAATAGCGTTATCCTTCAAATGGCTTCTGTGCCTATCTGCTTACGTAGGGTCGCCACATATGTATGTACATATGTATGTACATACCTACACAATAATCTATAAACTTAGTCTTTCTTCACTCTTAACAAATGGTTGCGAAATTTTTCTGATGCGTATATAAAGTTTTAACTGAGAAATAGACAAGTACACACACATATATGTATGTACCTATGTATGCAGGGGTGTCCGTTCAATGCCTTCAGGTAGCACTCTTTTGTAAGAAATACTATCTACAAAAACGCTAACATTCTATAATGCTTATTTTCCTTATACGATGTATGTAGTTAAATAATATTATACTTGGCAACATTGGTGATATCTTTGCATTTATAGAAAATTAACCGATAAGCCGACGTACTTACTTCTAACAGATTGTACAAAAAATGTACATTTTGTTAATTTGTACAATGTGCGGAGCCCTATTTTATTTGATAAACTTACAAGTGTTCAAACTTTCTGCCATCAACTTCGAGGAATTTCATTGCTCTTAAAATAATTGCTGATTGAACATGCTGCAGCATGTCTTTATTTATCGCGGCCACCGCCTGACTTATACGCTGTATTAAATCTTCTACATTTTCAACAGGTGTTGAATACACGATGTTTTTCAAATAACCCCACAAAAAAATCGAGACTTTGTGGAGGCCAAACTACTCTACTTTCGCCACCTATCCATTTTTTTTAATAATTTTCATTAAACCATTGTCCAGCTGCAGGAGCATAATGGGGCTTTATCTTGTTACATCCACATATTCCGACTAACTAGCAAAGGAGCACTTTTAGTAAAGGTAGTAGGTCGTTATTTAGAAAGGTTTAGTAGTTCTCCGCATTAAATTGATTAGGTAGTACGACAAAACCAAGGAGTATATTGTCTACAATTCCTGCCCAAAAAACCAAGCTTGATAACTTCCGGGGTGCAGGCTATGAAAATTTTCATGTGCCCGAATATGTTCGCTGTAAGAGTTGAAGATGCCATTTTTGTGAAGGTCGCTTCGTCAGTCCATATAATGTTATTTACAAATCTTGCATTTTCACAGTGTTGTTCTAATAACCAGTTGCAGTGTTCTACTCTTACTTTATAGAAGATTTTCCTTCAAAATTTTATGAACGGTGGCTCTGGAGGCATCAACAACTCTAGAAAGAGCACGCATGCATACCCGGATCATCTATCTTCATTTCCATTAAATTTCTCGTTATTGTTTCTGTGACATTCTGCTTTAGAAATATCGACTGTAACACTCTCGTGCGAGAAAACTAACATTCAATTACCTACTTTCTTTGTAAATTTGGTTTAGAAATCCATAAAGAAAAAGTGCTACCTGAAGCTTTATAAGCATTTAAGGGACATCCTGT
>ML218344.1:0-28012 GCA_004785975.1 Popillia japonica
TGACTATGATCTAAAAATAAGTAGCAGTAAGGTCTAGAAACGATAAAAAAATTGCATGAGAGTTGCGGCAATAATTTAATAAATCACTCTACGTTTGAATTAAAGTGTGTTAATCTAATGTTTTTTAAAGTTGTAGTTTGAGAAATCGGTAGCTACATATCTCGAAAGTTATAAACGGCAGTGCACATACAGATTATTTAACGCAAAACAAGCTCGCCTTATTCCATTACGGTATTTAATAGCTACGATAAAGCAAGCGGTTATAATACATCGTTGAACATAAAATGTGGTTGTGCTAACTTGTTACTTTTATAGTTGGGTAGCACATATACCGTAAATGATGTGTTCCCGTTTATCTCTTTTCAGGCTTATATTGGTTCTATTTTTTATAGCTTGAGTATGAGAAATTTAGAAACTACCGCTTTCAGTGGATACCTAATATAATTACTAAAAGACCCATACAGTACAGCAAACATTAGATATAGCACAAGGGATGATTTATGACTACCGCACATACTAACGGGATAAAGTTGAGCAGATTTATACAATTAATTTCAGAGTGTAGTATATCAGTGATAGCATCGGTTGAAAAATCAGCACAAATTTCATTGGTTCAGATTTTATGATTAATTCTCCATGCGAGATTTACTCTGCTAAAGTTTTATATATGTACATAAAAGCTACTAGCGATAACAAAATCATAACAGTTTCACGTGAAGCAAACATTAGCAATGTACCATTTTAGCCTTCTTTTATTGATTTTAGACATCTACGAGGGAACGCTTTTCGGTTCATAATATCAAAAACGTAAAATATAACTATATTTTAAATGAGTCAGCGTTTGTAAAATCGTTTAGCTGGCTTGATGTTATTATATTAGCGAACATCTAGAAGCGATTACCTCACACAGTGAGGATTCTTTCTTATATTACTGTAACGAAAGTTAACGTTAAAGTTAATTGTAATTATGAAATTACTAAATTAATTTTGGTTAGATGCATCATCATCAAGTATCAAGAAGCATCATGAAGTAAATGTTGAATGAAGCGACTCATTAGCAGTTACAATTCGAACAATGACATAGAGAATTGTACGCACAAACAAAGCGTGAGTTATTAGACATTATGCTTTTGATGCATAGGGTCGTGTTTATTAAGATCAGGCATATCTATCGATTAAATAAAGGATAGCTGAAATAGTTTTGAAGAATTTGCTGTTGATGTCATCTCTTGTATTATCGTTCTGACTTTCATACCTACAGAACTTAGTCATGAAAATGATCAGATTGTTGCATGTTTTGAACAATGTGTTTAAAGCATGCAAAAATTTTGTTACTATCGACATTAGACATAAGCTACATGGTGCCAGGTCTGTTATCCCGACGTTATACTGTTTACCCAAAACTCACAAACCTGGTAAGTCGGTGAGGCCAATTGTGTCGGCGATTAATGCACCGAGTTCTAAGCTTTACAAATGGTTGACCAGTGAATTTTATAATTTGCCTATACAGCGACTCAGTTTTTCAGTCAAAAATTAATTATCATTTATTAAAGAAATTTAAAATATTTATTTGCTGGAGGGCAAAATATTAATTTCATTTGATGCTAGTTCACTTTTTTCTAGCGTACTAAGGACTTGATTCAACGTTTGGCTAAGGTATGTGGATGACATTTTTGCGATTTTGGACACCAAGAAATGTAATATTGACGATTTTCTTAACAGTTTAAACAATAGGTTTGAAACCATAAAATTTACATATAAAAAAAGGAAAACGATGAGTTAGATACGTTAGTTATCAGAAATATTAATCGTTTAGAATTTGACGTATGTATATAGAAAAGAAACCAGTACACTTCGCTACATTCCTTCAGATTCCCATCATTGTGCCCAACACAAAATGGCAAGTCTGAATTTTTTGGTTCATAGATTACTAACCTTTCCCTTGAACAAGGTTAGGTTTGAGAAAGAGGTTAAAGTCATAAAAGATGAAGTCAGGTGTAATGGTTTCCAACTTCAGATTATCTATAAATTAATCAGGAAGTTTAATTATAAGAATTTTTCGAAAAGATCCTCAACTTTTCGAGAAGATGTCACTAGCAAACCATTTGTTACCCTTCCTTTTGCTCCCTTTATCACTAAAGATTACAGTAAAATCTTCAAGAAGTTGGATCTTATGATGATTTACAGTTAATGCACTAATTTCATGATGTACACACAATCATGATGCACTGTCGCCGTTTTGTCAAGTTAGATTCCACCAAATCGTATGCGTTACTTCGGAAGTCCATCAGTTCCACCTTGCTCAAGGGAATACTGTGATTTACTCTATCAAAGGCTCTAGATAAATATTTAAATACACCTTCTTCATGGTCCACTTCGTTTAGGATGCTGTAAATGTCTGCAACAACCTGATGAATTGGCGTAGTAGTAGAATATAACATTTTAGATTTAGTTAGAGAAAATACGATGGAATTTCGCATAAACTCAAAATGATTTGTTAGTAGAATGTATAAAGCTTACATGGGTTGAATATGTAAACAACAAAAATTTGCAAAACTAATACCACTGCCTCCTTTGAATTTACCTTTATTTACGTGTTCAATTTCTTAGAATATCTATTTTAGATGCTTCAACGATAGCTCCTTGAAACTACTCCCTTCTTAAGCTTCTTGCGAAAAATAAGTGCGATGGCATGTATGCCGTCATAGCCGTCCACTTATTTGTGGATTAGTATGTATTTATTTTGGCCGATTAGTGTTATTTTCTCAAATATAATTTTACTAGCTTGATGTGAAATTGCTAACTCATGACTTGATAGCATTTGATATATTAGTATAACTACCTATTTGAGTTTTATAGTTTTTATAATTGCTGATTCTGTTAGAAATAGACCCTGTTATTATTATTACTAATACTTAGTCTGCTAAGCAATAAGTTTTAGAATCTTCTAAACCCTATTATTCATAAATGTGTCATAATCTACACCTTTATACGTCGAGAAACAAGTACGTGTCATCTCAGGGGTCGCCAGCATATTCATGTTTTAGCTTATCGATTTTCAAATACATATTCCTATTTTACCATATTACATAAGCATGCAGCTAAAGTTCACAGTTCATCATGATATAACACATTGCCCTATGTTAGTTGAGTCTTACGTCGTTCTAGCTTTATATGCACATATATGTATGAATGTAATAGTAAGTACATATGTATGTACCTCATAGAGTTTCGCGACATTATTGCTGCAGTCGAGAAATGGAGGCAAAGTACATTTGATTTGGTGTTTTATTTATTGATGTACATATATGAATACTGAACATTACATTTTTATTATTATTTTTCTATTGTTAGTTTATGGAATGTTAAGCTAAATGGAAAACAATAGTCTCTCTCTGTGTCTACACCATCCGAGTCTGTTGTTTAGAATAGAATCCAAGTGTATCAATGATCTCGTATATAGTTTTTCTATTGTACTTTTATGTATGTATGTAAGTCTGTAAGAAAGTATTTCTATTGTTTCTGAAAAAGGATGCTGTTCGAAGTATTCCGAGGACTCGATTGTACGTATGTAGTTCTGCCGCAACTATAAGCTGTACAGATCTTGAATACAAGAGAGTTTGTTGTCTGAGTAATACAAGCGTCTAAGATATTTACAAGAGGATATATATCAGCTTGGACAAAGTTAATGCTTTTTACCTACCAAAGGAAAACTATTTTCAAGTACACTTACCTGCATCGTTGATGGTTTTATGTGTGTTGCTTCCGATAAATTCTTGTACATGTCTTACATATAGTAGATTTAATTTAACATCTGAGGAAGTTTACTGTGGTAAATCCATGAAGCAAAATAAAACTATTCTATATGCATCTAACCATTTTTTGTTACTCGTATTATAACTTTGAAATAGATATTGTAATGGCGTTCCAATCTAAAAACACTTCAATTTCTTTTGGGAATTAGAACGTTCACAAATATCAAAATAATTCAAAAACGGTTAATTTTTGACATAAGGAACCTTAATACAAAATGTTATAACACCTCAAAAGGAATCTAAAAAAGCAATAAAAATATGACATTCGATTTGAAATTTCACCGTTGGTTATGATTTCCCGTATAACCAGAAGTGTTTCATGAGTGTAAGCATTTTATTTTAACTCACTAATTATAAGTAGCAACAGTACGCGCTACACATTTTCAGAACCGTCCTAAGACGTTAACACAGAAAACTTCTAACATACGAGTTACGTGGAAAACCCTGTGTGTATATGTATAGCTTTTAAAGTAATTTTTCACTGAAATCCACCCAGTAAATGTTACCAAAAAATCTGTGCCTTTTAAAGCTAAGGTTTACTCCAGTAATTTTCCTTTAGCAATTTTGGATGTATCTATTGTATTCGATGTCTTTTTAAATAAGTAGCTGCAACTCCTAAACGACTGAACGCATTTTAACGAACTTGGTTCCTTTAAAAAAAGCATTCTTTATACTCCAGTCGTGCACCATTTGGACCCTCAATGGACTTTAATTGATGTAAGAGAGCCTTTTATTGATTATGATTGGATCTTGATTTGCATATGGTTGTCACGAATCACTCTCCTCAGTACTACACCGTTTTAAAATACAGTAGGTGGCCAATGAATTAAAAACTCTAGAAAGACTTAATAATTTAATCCCAGTAAGACAGAAGAAGTACTTCTATTATTTTTATTAAAATAATGTGCACTATTATTATGCTTCCACATTACACTAAATTTATCAATATCTGGAGTTTCCATCCTTGACTTTGAATACTCCTAGTACTCTAGTTACTCGCCGAGGTATACTTTCAATCAAACTATTAATTGTATCTTTAAATGAGGATCATTAAGCCATACCTGCGCAATTCTTTCTTGGGAATTGCTAAATTTGGGATGTCTGATTGCTTCACATTGTCTTTTACCAGTGCCCAACAATTCTCGATTAAATTAAGATCTTCCGAATTCCCACACCACGGAAGAAGAGGAGTGTTGTGTTCTCTGAGTAAGTTACTCAATGATTTTGCTTTGTGACAATGCGCACCATCCTGCATATAGGTATATACCGTCTCCAAAGTTATCGGTGCACTATTGCTATATTAGTTATTTCTGTAGCTACGATTTTAGTTAAATGAGCAAATTTTTAGTGTTTTTAACGGTGATTACGATGGAGTTCTTGAACAAAGAATTGAATAACGCATTCCCAAGAAATTTCGAAATTTGTAATTTTTTAGTGTTATTTTTGCATCCACATCATACAAATTCTTCTTCCTATTTCGGTTAGTTCTGCAATAGCTTTTTTTAGTTTGCCGCTTGGGTGTACATACGTTTTCATTATTTAGTATTTCTCTGACAACTGTAGGTATACTTGAAACCATATTTGCACTAGTTTTCTATGTTTGTATCATTTTCCCAAATTACCATAATTCATAGTATTAAAATAGTCATAGTTAGGTTAAATGGATCAATTGTCTAATTTATTAGATGAAGATATTTGAAATTTGGTCCCTGCATAACTTTAATTAAAGTTTTCATAACACTGATATTTAGTTGTTTCCCTCAATTCGAATTTATATATATATATATATATATATGATTACCGAAAAATTCACTGTAAAAATAAAATTGTGTGTACGTATATAAATATGTATTTTGAATTGTTAATCATACTTAAAAATGTAAATTTTTATATAAAATGTAAGAGTGTCTTAACGTTTTGTGCCAATATAAAAAAAAACTAGCGAGAAATTTATTTCGTTTCTGGAAGAGTATAATATATGGCGCGAGTTAAGATGAAAAAGGTAAACATTTTTCTCCTTTTTGCTTGTTTAAGGTTTAATAACCAAGATCAGTAATCTAATTCAGCCCTTTGATCTTTTTACGCAGAAATTCTTCCGTTAGATCCTACTTTTTCTTATATCTACCTTTCTGTGGAAGTCTTTATAAATAAAAAAGCAATCATCCACGCGCTATAAAACATATCAGCTAGTAAAAGTATTCTAATTGAAATTTTAATATATTTATGAAATACAGAAACACAAAACAAGCCGTCACTCTTATTTAGTAATACTAACAATAAGAAAAAGTATACACACACGTGTTTATTTTAGATGTAGTTTTCACTATAAATAGGTAACGAATACTGATGGATGAATATAATAAGAATAGATAGATAGATAGATAGATAGATAGAAGATAGAACTTATAAGAATAAATGACTCTATATCTGCATTTTTTAGATTAATATAGATCTGTTTGTTGTTTTGTGAAGGCTAATCGTAATAAAATAAACTTATATTTGTGAGGGGGTACTCGTGGGGACGCATTTGTAAACGGCAAAAATGTAATTGATATGTCAAACTGTATTATCCTTGATTAAAAATAGACACATTTTTTAAATTTTTTAAAATCTTTCTGAAAGTTTCTGAAATATTAGAGGTGGGTAGTTTTCAAAAAATATAAGCATTTAAAAATCTTAAATTTGAACGATCAATGAAGAAATCTATCGATATGTAAATACCAAACGTTAGTGACAATTATGTCATTATATTTTTCAAAGGAATAAAAGTACACAAATAGTTGAAATCCATAATTTCTATGAGAACCCCTTTGTAAATAAAAAATAAGTAAAGTCTAAATTTTATACAAATGAAACTGGTATAATTTTAATTTGCGAATTGTTTTTATCTTATCCGACTATCTCCGTACACTTGACTGCTATTCAGTTGGTTTATCTATAATAGATCAATAACTAAGCAATATGCACAGGTGCTAAAACTTCACAGGTGTAACAAATAATGCAAGCTTACTTCAACAAAACATCCATACAAAAACATACTGCCAATAAATCTAATACGCTCCCGTAAGTAGCGTGAGCTTTTCACCAAAATAGACAGCTCAACATCTATTTGACCGAAAGGAAGATGCAAGCTTCACAATATTGACAATCCTGTGAAGCCGTAACATTTTATTTATTTATTTTTATCAAGGTAGCTACTGTAACATGAAATGGTGACATAGAAACAAGTCTAACAAGTTTAGTTGAGTTCTCACTTCTCACTGCATTAATTTTTAAAGTGTAGATATAAAGAAAAATTTATTGAAAGCGTAATACTCACGTTCCATAATCATAACAGAGTCCGGTATAGCCGCAATCCATCATGTTGCAATGATCTTTTCTCACGTCACCGCTGGTTATCTCGTAGGTAATATTGAAGCCGTATACATCCATGAAATTATCCATCACTCTTATATGGTTGTTCTCGATCGAATTCAATTTTAAGCTTATAACCAGGACGTTTTTGTGACACTGCACGTACTTTCCTTTAACGACATCTTCGCCGCTCAAGATTACAACACCCGGTAATCTCTTGTCGTATTCAACGTATTCTGTAAAGGTGAGACCCTCGAAAACGTACATCTGCGTCAAGTACACTATGATCGAGGTATTCTCCTTTTCCGATTTAATTACCCATTCGCAGTCTATCGGTGTCGAGAAGTTTTTCGGAAAGTCCGGGGTCTGCAGGACGCCCTTTCGTGCCGTGAAATTTCCGCCGCAATTTTTCCGGGTGCCTGCCGCCGCTGCGGTCATAGCGGGGATCAAGAATAATAACAGGAACCACAGCAGCATCCTGTCAGTTCGGATTTCGTCCTCTCTCTACGGATTTCGTGTTTTCCGTCTTTACATCATCGATGTGGAAAAAAGTCCCCTTTGTCTTTTGTTTTAGCTGAAAATAAAATGTAAATTCAAAAATAATATTACGGACTGTACCAGCAGATGATGCGGATTTGCGTTCGAATACAAAATAATACGTGCAAAATCAGATTCTAAATGGCAATTTAAAATTTTCCACCATGTAGCTACATCTGGAATTTTTAACTTTAAGTAACTTAATTATGACTAATTATTTTTTCATTAGGAAATTAAATTTTGCTTTCATTCATTGTCGTTACGCGAACAATTTTTTTTAGAATTAACCATTATATTATAAAAACAATGGTGTAGCTGTCTTTCAATCTGCGGAATAAAGTGTAGAATTGTTTTATGTAATTGCACAAACTGCAAATGATTTAAAATGTACAAACATAAAGATTTCTTGTATGTATATGAATACACATATGTACATACATATATACACATATATGTATTTGATTAGTTAAGACAGAACATTTGCAGATGGAAATTTAGTGCAGTATTTGTAAACACAGATATGCTATTTACATCAGACGATGAACTAAATAGAGCTTCTTGTTAGCCGATATTCGACACCACATGTTCTTTGGTAGAATAGAATTGTTAATTGCTCCACTAATGCCTGATCGTGGATGCGATGGTGATCCTTTAATTGGATATTAATCCAGGATTTTGTTGAATTCGAATTAAATTCCAGCCTCCGTTTGCAAACTAGAAAATACTGAGCACATGGACCACGAATTATATCTCTATTATTGCGCCATCTAGCGTAATTAGTCGGAGACGGATATCGCCGACCTGTTGGCTGCTAGAAAGTCTATTACATATTTTCAAATAATCGACGGTTTCAGCCGTTACCTGGCGGTGCATTTTGTAATATAAAATGGTATTATTGATTTATTGCTTAAAGGAAAGACAATAGTTATAAATTTTTTTAGTGTTTTTCCTAAATTTCTGTGAAGTTTTACTTCACAATACTACAATAAAGTGTAGTGGAACTTGTTTTCTATAAATCTTTTTATTTATAGCGAAGACTTCCATGGGCCTCACTGTTACCACAGCTCTCGAACTATGACTACGTTATTGTACATAAGACTATGGCGTAATAAATTTTTAAATCTTAAACGTATGTCTTCCATGAACCCCTTCTATCACCAAAAATTCACGAAGATTATTATGTGTTTTACCAGGTAAGATGTACAACATCCACAAACTACACATGCTTTTCTGAGTCAGTAGCCAATTTACGAAGCTTGAAAAGATGCCATTAAAACGTTGTTAACTATAAGGCCTCAAGGTTTCAAAATTTCTTTCTTATATTCGCTATGCCATTGGTAACCAAAATGCGCAGACCTTTTTTTAAATTATATTCACGTACACTCAAAGAAAGTAAAGGTCGGCCACTTTCAATACATTCTTTTATGTGAACTGTCCGACGACTTCTTTCTTTGGGTGTACATAAATTGACTCGCGGCATATTTTTCGACGATTGTCTTAGATTAATTTCGTATGATTTCTCAACACTTATAATGTTAATGATATCTGTATTCTGTTGGTAGCCTATTCTATCATTACAGGATTAATTAAATTTCCAATCTGAATGTATAAACGCATGACGAGGGATGAGGCCCTCCTTTAGAGTATGGGACTTGTATACAAAAAATCAGGTGTGCATTCCATTCTAGAACCATTACCTACACGATAGATTTAACCTAGCATGCAAAAATGTGGCACTGCAACCCAAATATACTCGGATGGTTGTACATCGTACTAAAACCGATGCTAACATACGGACCGATAACCTAATTCCGGGAGATTCTGGGATTGAGGGAGAGGGACAAGTGTGGGGAGCTAAATACTTACCTCAGCGCCTTCCAGGCAGAGATTAATACCATTGCAAGATTTGCTCCACTGAATCTTGAGAGGAACTATAGAGGGCAAAGCATTGTAATTTTCTCCGGCAGTAGAGCAGCCGTAACGGCGTTGCGATCTGACACTATGAAATAGAAATTAGTCTGAGAATTCTTAGCCTAGATTGCTTAAGGCAGAAAAAACAAAGTTCCATTATGCTGAGTACCAGGCTACACTGAAATCAGTGACACCGTAAAAACTAATGTATTAGCAACGAGGGCTACGACTATATCATTTATGGGTTCGGGGCCGTTTTACGAAATAGGGATAAGCATCTACAAAAGAGAACTCAAGAACAGGGACGGGAAGCTCAGAGCAATCCTTTGGAAGAAGCTTCCTCTTCGGACACACTACAAGGTATTCATTGGACATTTTAATAAGCAACCAAGAAGCATACTGAAACTAGGTAGAAACAAACTACGTGTAGTAGCGGGTTTTCTCACTGGGTACACCCACCATGAAGGATAGGTTTGAAACACAATAGCGATTGTAGGTTTTGCGGTGCGGAGGACGAAGGAAGGAAAAGTGGCAGGGCTGTAGTGGATGGAAATTTTCAGCAACTGATAGCTCATGTAAAGGGGAATAATAAGTCATCAGGTAGCAGTGCAACATCACCCTCAACTTAAATTCAAAATTCAACTTCTACAGAAAGTTTGTATGCATTTGATGCGCCCTATATGTATGTATGTATGTAAGGCACTTTTTTCTCGGAGCATATCTGGACCAAACGTCTGAGGTGCAAACCTGTTCAGACAAGAGCATACGATACTCATACTAAACGTGACGATTTCATTTCATTATATCTAATGCCAATAATGTTATATAAAATACTTATTTAAACATTTAAAATTCTATAAATAATAAAACTCGCCTGTCAATAAATTTCCAAGCATAATGGGACAACTTAAGTCACTGCTAGGACATGAATTTAAAAATTTTATTGATCATGGTAGTATTTTACTTGCAAGACAATATTCGATGATTCTACGGAATGTAGTACATACATATCTAATTCCTATAGTAGCGTGTGTGCATTATTGCATTGTATAACAGAAGCAGATTCTGTAAAATCGGAATTTTCAGAAAGGTATAGAATTAGTTCGACTATCATGAATCAATAATTCATTGGAGATTCTAACATTAGCAATAGCGTTCCAACATATTTTTACAATTTACTCTATTATTTCTGCTTTTTTTGGACCGCCGAATTTAATTCTGGAAACACCTAATCTGTGGTATTTTAAAAGATATAACGTTGGAATGATTAGACAGTATACTTTTTATTATACGATGGCTAAGATTTACGCTATATTTATCGCAAGCAAAATGTGATAATAGCTACAAGCCGTTTCATAAAACAAAACATAAAATGTTAATCGAGCTTACCAGTTTTTACGTACGGCGCATAAAAAGAAAAATACCTCCTAATAACATGTCTTACACCTAAAAGGCGTTTTATTTTTGTTTTACAGTCCAATATATACAGCAAGACATTTGTTTGCGTAAATGAAATAGGGGCTAATCACACCAGTACTAAATAACATGGTCGGTTACTGTTGTGTGAGAAGTCCACAAAACAAATTAGTCAATATAGAAATACAAGTATAAACCTGCTTTAATTAGATTGTTATGCATATTTTTTGTAAATTTCATATTAATATCATAAAAACAGCATTTATTTTGAAACAGCTATCAGTAATCTGAATAATATTTATTGGAGTTTAAGGAAAAACTAATATGGGAGCAAAAATTGGCTATTGTGGTATCCGGCACATTCTTTCAATTATTCACAAAGTAAGGCTTTTGCTCTCCTGCCTTTGTCGGTGCCTTCACCCCAAAAGACAGTTAGTTGGTCCAAAGCACTTCCATGACCGCTTAGCATTCTTGCTCTGATTACACCCAAATAATGAGATCTACAAAAGAGTGATCTTGGCTTTGTCCAAACGATCTATGTCGAAGTAGATCCTTTTCTCCTTGGATACTACTATATACTTGTCACAAATCTACGAAGGAGTTTCTTCTTAGTCACTAAATTGACCTCTACAGTTAATTTGAGCAGCGGACGTAATCCAAGACTAGTCTGTCGCCGTCGAGGACCTAGTCTCAATGATGCTGGGCAATCGTTTGGAGCTAAGATTTGTAGAAGACTTCTTTACAGGTTCAGCAGACTACGAGCCTGTAGTTACCTGTTAATGTAAGTATGTCACTTCTACCAAGTTCCGTTTGTAGGTGGTTATACTGTGCAAGATCATCGAATGCCTTGAAAGGATTAATGCACATGCTTGTCATGATGTAATTTCTGTGTGTTTATTAATATATCCGAAATTATAACAAATAATGAAAGATTCTTTCAACATAATTTGCACCATGCTACATGATCCCAAGAATGAGGCATTCTATCATCGCAAAAAGCTAATCACAGAGGACCGAGCGTCCTGTCCTTTTTTTAATTTTTTTTTTCTTGTTCACCATCGTATTTGTCGTATTTAATCTTGAAATACACTCCGGCGGTAGTGCAGTTTCAAAGGGTCAGAATCAATCAATGTTGTAGCGTGCAATCCTACAACATTATTTTGCCAACTATTTCTGCAGGTAGACGGTTACTTTCACCATTAGTAGTAAAGAAGTCTACAAATATATTTGTACCTCGAGTTGCGCAGTTATTGTTTCGACCTATAAAGGCTTTCGAAAGTATAGATTATATTATTATTATCATGCTCTCATAACATTGTATACAACCATTTTAATCTTGAAGAAATACTCTTTTTGTCGTTATTGTATACAGGCTCGTCCTTAATTTTAGGATGCGATTTCTTGGGTAATCTCGAGAGAAAGAGTTCCTATAAACATATGTCCTAAAGTGCTCCGTTGTAGAGAGACAGGGTGATTTATTAGACAAAAAAATTCAGAAATTTAGAAAACGGTTTAGGGAACTGTTGTGTTGGTTGTCATGTTTACGGCATTTATTTGTACTTACGTAAGTAGTGCCAAACATTAATTAATTTGAAAGTTCGCACCTACAAATCTTTTTTTGTAATTATGATAAATTATACAAGTGCTGAAATGGCAGATATGCATTTTATCCTCAACGCCTTGTATCTTGTGCAGAAACCTTCAGTAATGTTCACCGTCGTCTTGCAGAAACTGGTACATTTGAGAAAAACGAAAATACTCCGGGAAGACCTCAAATTGTAAGAGCACCCGAATTAGAGGAAGCTGTTCTGCAGTTAATCGGTGAACATCCAGAAACCAGTACAAGAAAGATGGTTTTACGGGAAACGCAAGCCATCAAACCATGTTAAGCATATTACACGATCAACAGTTATATCCTTTCCATATTCAGAGAGTACAGGCTCTTCTTCCGCCTGACTTTCCGCAACGCTTAGTCCTTTGTGATTGATTCCGACAAAAAGTTGCCCAAATTGCGCAATTTCTATCCTACATTCTATTTGCTGACGAGGCGAACTTCTCCAGAAATGGAATTATGAATTTCCACAACAACCATTTATGGTCAGATGAAAATCCGCATGCCATAAGGAAGATGCACTTGCAAGAGCAATTTTCTTTCAATGTATGGGCGGGGATAATTACTAATTATTTAATTGGTACCTTTTTGCTTACTGTTCGACTTAATGATCCATCATAGCGGTTATTTCTTGAAAACGAGTTGCCTGGCCTTTTACAAGAAATTCCACTTTTGATCCCAAATGAAGTTTGGTTTATGCATGATGGCGCTCCAGCACACTTTAGTTGACAAGCTCGGCAATTTTTAAATAGGACATATCCGAATAGATGGATAGGTCGAGGAGTGGAAGTTCAGAATCAGCCGTGGCCTCCAAGGTCACCTGATTTGAAACCTCTAGACTTTTTTCTGTGGGGACATTTAAAATCGCTTGTTTATACTATATCAATTCAAGATCTCGATGACCTTAGCAATGGCATAATTGTTGGATGCGAAACAATGCGAAACACTCCCAGACTTCTTCAGCGTGTGAGTATGCAATTGAACAGAAGGATAGAAGCTTGCATATTAGCTGTTGGTGGTCATTTTCAATAGTTCCTTCAGGGTTTATTGTAACCCTTCCTTAAATTTTTGCACTTTAGGTCATATGTTTATAGGAACATTTTTGTCGAAATTACCCAAGGAATCGCACCATAAAATTTCTCGACGAACTTAAGAACCACTTATTGTTTACGTGTAAGTTTTTACGGCTGTATTTATTATCTTGCGTAGTCATCTCCTTGTGAATTCGTAATAACTTACGCCCTTTCAAATAAATACAATAAGAAATATAATACATTGTACAACTCAAGAAGTTGCCAGCAAGAAAATAACTTTTTGAATTTGCTGGTCGTTTCTTTTTTAATCTTCATTACGAGCAGACACAAACTCAGCTGTCTAATTATCGCGGAGTTTCAGTCTCTTGTCAAAAGCAACAAGTTTATTTTCGAAGCACAGGAAAGTTTTTCCGTAATATTATATGAAGTCATTCATTACGAAACAAATAATCTTAGCATTCTTTATTTATTCCTGAAATACACACAAAATAATTTATTTTGACTTAATAATTGAATCAACTTTACCTTACAGATGTAAAAACTTGGCATTCTCAAAATGAATGACCTTAATGTTGCTAACACGTGGGCGTACTTAATTTACTCCGAGAAGGATTCACATTTGTGACGAAAAAATTATCCCTCGTATCTTGAATAAAATACGAGGGCATGGAAGAAATCTGGAGGATGTAAGCGTACATGCTCTAACATAAAAATGAATTACGGAACGTTTTATTTTTTTGATGTACGACATAAATTGCCTTTAACATATAAAATATTTTTATTTCACGGTTGCTCTAAAAATAAAGTTCTCGATAGAAAAGGTTTACTATGTGAATAGTATAATAGTACAATTTAAAATAACCTTTCTGATGGATCATTAGGAATAAAACTAGTAAAATATATGTGGTAACGTATATTTATTTACATTGATACCTAGTCGAGATTTTATGGATACAGATTGTACGGTGCAAGATTAGAAAAAATGTTATAATTAGAAGAATGGCTTCTTGACACGGATGCCGACAATGAATTTATCCAGTGCGTATGAAAATAAAAATTTTATTTCCATCTAAACATTAGAAAAGAAAATGACAGCGTCGGTCTATTAACCATGAAGGTGTCCAACACTGTGGTAACACTGTGAACAACTTCAAAGAGGCTGAAGGGTGTCCATACTAGGGACAAAGCAATTGATTGCGTCACTACACTACTATCTCACTAATATTCACTGGATCTCTTGGTGCCGAAATAGAACACTAATTCACTATCATCCACAGGACACCAAACACTTGGATAATTGCCAACGCGTTTCGACAACAATGCTGTCATTTTCCAGGCGATAGTAAAACTAAATAGTATTACAAATACAACTTAACACCTACAAGTTCCACGTAAACAACGGCAATCCGATTTGCATCATTAATTTCGCATCAAGGAAAAGAATGACGACTGTGGAATAGGCGCTTTGTCACGGTTCATTAAACAGGAGTTGTTTTTGTAAATCTCCAAACTTTCAAAAACATTTAGAAATTTACAATTATTAATCGGTCGAATTAATTTTACATTAAATTGATCCATATTGTGATCGTTTTCGAAAGTATGTTGGGCATCACTAGACTTTTCGATTCTGTTATGTTTAAGCTGTTTGAATCTAGTTGAGATGGAACGTCTTGCTTGCCCAAGATATTTTTGATTACAATTTTTACAACAAATTTTCATAAATCCCGGATTTTTCCAAAGGCTGTACCTTATCTTTAGGGTTACCGATCATACTTCTCAAATTAGTGCCTGAACTATAAACTATCCTAAGATTCGGCTCCATGAAGATTTTACTCAAGCCTCTCGTGATAAAGGGAGATAAAGTGATGGTAACAAAAGCTGTGGTAGTGACATCTTCTCGAAAAGTCGTGGATTTTTTCAAAAAATTCTTATAATTAATCTTTCTAATGAATTTATAGATAATCTGAGGTTGGAAACCATTGCACCTGGCCGCATCTTCTATGACTTTAGGCTCTTTCCCATACCTAACCTTGTTCAAGGAAAAGGTGAGCAGTCTATGAACCAAAAAATTCAGACTTGCCATTTTGTGTTGGACACAATGATGGGAATCTGAAGGAATGTAGCGAAGTGTACTGGTTTCTTTTCTATATACAGTGGTGGACATGAAAATAGAGCCACTCTAAGAAAAACAACAATTTTGTATGGTGTAAAAAAGCATAGAATTTGAGACTAAAGTAAACAATGTCAAATATATTTACTCTATTTGCAAACAAGAAAATGCAGGATTTGTTAAGTAAAATACTGTTTTTCAATAAAAAATGCTAAAATATATCAAAAATTGACAGGTGTCTGTTGGACATAAAAATAGAGCCACAACAGAATATTATTAATAATCATCTTCGGGACTACAGCTGCTAATATTTAGTTGCATGCTCTTTGTTAGAGATAACTGCTGGACACCGCCTTGGCATGGATTCAATCGGCTGTCAACACCTAGCTGTTGAAATGGTATACCTTTCTTTTTGGACTATCTCCCATAATTCAGCCTTGTTCTTTATTTTTTATCTCGCGACCGCCCTTTTTAAATCCTTCCATAGATTCTCTATGGGATCTAGACTGGGAGACTGTGAGGGCCATACTAATAAGTTTATTTTTTCTTCCCCAAAATTTTTTTTGCCATACACTAAGTATGTTTGGGATAATTATATTGCTGACAAACCCAATTTAACGACATAATTTCCTCCGCGTAAAGCAACATCATATTTTGAAATATGTTAACATACTCATTTTGGTCCATATTCCCTCTGATCCAATAAATTGGACCGATTCCAGATCACGAAAACGCACCTCACAGCTTAATATTGTCACCACCATGATTGTTGGTGTTTTGCGTATATTTAGGCAGCAATTCTGTACGTGGTAGTCTTCTAACATATAGTTTACTGTCAGAACCCATCATATTTATCTTAGTTTCACCACTCCACAAAATCTTTTTCCATCTATTAATGTTTTGCGCGCCACTCCAATTCAGATGTTCCTTCGCAAATCTGAATCGGCATTTTATATTTTTGGTGTTCAGTAACGGCACCTTTCTGGCGACCCTTGCATTTAGGTAGTCGAATTGCAATGACGTGCTCGTCTCATTTTAAGTAAATCTATGTAATGGAATTCTATGGTTCTCAATAAAGAGTACCCTTGGCTGTGTAATCACAGCAAAAACACGTGCAGTAAACCTTATGCTTAAATCACTAGATCTGCGTTGAGCAAGTGGCTTTATTACTGTGACCAGGACAAAATTTCGGGATTTATTCAAAATGGGAATTCCCACAACATGCGTACGCTATTTTGCGGTGATTTCGGTAACTTATCCCGATAAACATGTTTATAGCCTTCAATAATAAGTGGCGGTGTAATCACCGTATCCTACTTTGTTATTATGATAGATGTATGTTTTTTAACCCAATGGCTATATTTTCATGTCCACCACTGTACGTCAAATTCTAAACGATTCTTACTTCTAATAGCTATCTAAGGTATTTAAGAATGGTATTTGACCGTTTTCCTCTTTTTCATATCTGACTTTTATGGTTTCAAACCGATTATTTTAACTGTTAAGAAAATCGTCAATATTATATACCTTGGTATCAAAAAACGCAAAAGTGTCATCCACATACCTTAGCCAAACCGTAGGAAAATATTCGCTCGTCGATTCCAAGTCCTTTTCAAAGCGGCTCATGAAAAGGTTAGCTCAAAAGGGTGACAAGGAGTTACCCATTGGCGTCCCTTCCCGCTGTTCATAAAAACCACCGTTGAATTGAAAAATATTCTGTTTCATACAGATGTCAGTTAGGCCAATATATTCCTGGATGCATTGTTGGCTCAAATTGTTTTGAATCAACAAGTCCTTGAGGTATGTCTGGAGTCGGTGCGCTAGGAAAAAGTGAACTAACATCAAATGAAATGAATATTTGCCCCTCCTGCAACTGAACATTTTGTTGTTCCTTGTTAAGTTAATTTTGTAATGTATTTAGTTTTATTATCGCCTTAATAATGACAGCATTGCTGTCGAAACGCCTTGGAAATTATCCAAGTGTTTGGTGTCCTGTGGGTGATAGTGATACTATCTTATGTAGGTTTGTAATTGTTAGAACTTTTTGTGATGGGTGAAGGTGGAGTGGCTTTCGGTATTGCAAGACAATCGCTACAGCTGTGTAAATTACGTGCGTCTAAACGTGTTCAATGGTTTTGCTATAACATTACCTATCCGTAAACAATAACTAGTTCAACCAAATTGTCATACTAACGGGACTCTTCGAGTCTTTTGATCTCCAGATCGAATGTAGTATCCTCTATAATCGAGCTAATATTTATGGTGTTATACTAAACGTAGACAAAAACGAATTAGACAATAAATATAAATACAATTCCACGGAAACAGTACACAACAAGTAAAATACAATTTGAAAAGAGCAGAATTTTTCATATCAGATCTATTTCTTCGGAATTATTTATGATTGGCAATCTGTTTTATTGGCTAGCAATAAAACAGATTGTTGTAGATATGCTTACATATATTGTTTCCTGCAAATACAGTCTTCCAGATAGTGTCGCCTGCATCTGGCAAAAGTTGGAGATTGTGTTGAAATAACAAGAATATGTTTCCATATTCGATTTACGAAGTGCGGAAAAGCAGCTATACATTTCTAAAAAAGAAAATCTACTATTTTCATCTGTAATTACGAATTCAATGGAAAACTCGTAGAAAGTTGTTTCCGCAAAACTTGGGTGAACAATGCGAAAACAAGAAATGGTCACGTAGCATATAACTTTGGTTTTCTTTCTAATATGTTCTCTTTAATAAAGCCAGCCAACTCTCCCATTAGCTTAATTGTGTAGAGCGTACAACCGTTGTGCCAAAAATTTATATATTACTAACAGAGAAAACAAGTGAAGTCTACATTGCAGTAAGATGGTGCATATGTATTTGTTAGAGAAGTTTACAACTGAGTATTTAAATAGTTACTACGTAAAAGCATTCTGACTGCTACAATATGCAAAACCTTCTAACATAAATGCTAGAACGGGAAAAAGCTATTAGAGTATATGAAGTCGTAATAGGAGTTCGGAAATACCAAATTAGCTACATGTTCGAGTAAGTAGCAAGAATTCGCATCATTTCATGTTCAAGATATAATTAAAATCTACGAAACGTTTGATGTTAGAAAAAGAGGATGCTTTATTTGATACCATGCAGGGAGGGTCTACATTTTCGGATCTACGAACTGTTTAGTGTGAGTAGTTTATTGGAATAAAAGAAAGAAGAATAGTTGTGTGGTTTTTGTTTACTACTGTATTTGTTAAATTATTTCCTATATACATATGCCTATAAAACGTTTCAAGTCGGCCCATTTGAACCTTTATTATAGCATATATGTATATACATATGTATGTATATAGTGTCAGCAGCGCAATATACATATATATACAACTACAAATAATATAATATGAAATTACCAGAGCAATGAGTATGAGCGTCAGTTTCTAAACTGTTTTCCATGATGGAAAAAGTAAGTTAAAGCATATTCAACTGAAAGCTAATAAATGACAAAAATACATGTAACGTGTGTACTACAAGAGAATATTCCACTCGCGCCTACATATGTAGTAGAAACGATTTCCTAGAAGTGATTTATATCATATTTCACTAATGAAACAAATTCCTATCGGAAATATTTCAGCAAATTTAACAAAATCAATTGACATAACCAACGTTCCTTCGTTAGTACCTGCCATGAAACCAAAAGATCAGTGTAATAGTAGTTTTCCTAGTTTAATTCGGAAGTTGTTGGAAGAATTTTGTCAATTTGCTTTCAATACGCGAATTTCCAAAATTGATTGCATGAATTGAGCTCTGAGTGGGTAGAGCACAATACCAAAAGATTCATAATATTGGAAAAAGCTCGTTTAGCAATATACAATATGTACATATATTAAAAAATTAATTCTGATGATTAATGGCCAGAGAATTCCAAAAACAGTCATCGCACCAGAGCGATTAAACGGGTTTGGAGAGGTAAGCAACGATAAATTCGCTGTAAAATTTGTCAGATAATTCATTTGTAATGTGTCAAAAACTTCGGCATCACAAATTTGGCCATTGTTCGTTTCAGTAAATGCATGGACATAATACTACCACATTTCGATTTCGCTGAAACTTCACAGACACATGAGTACCTTAAAATAGTACCTACTTTTTCTAGCTGCCCAATCGCCAGAATTTGGGCCCCACTCTGTTCCAAAGTTCGGATAATTTTCCAATTTGTATTAAGATTTTTGGAATGATAACAAATATCAAAGTATTCTTTTAATATAGTTTGCAGCATATTTATTACATGATCCAAAGGATGGGGTCATCTAATTTCGTGAAAAAGTAGTCATGCGGAACCTAGTCCTCTAACCACTCCCCGCCCTTCCCCTTTTTTTGTAACTTATTTTTTGAGTACTTGAACACGTCGAAAAATCTTGGAGAAGAAAACTGGAAAAATCTGGGTTAGGAACTCCAGTTTAACGATATTATTTCTTTGATATAAATCTACATCATAGTTCATAAGAATCACTGTATCTGAAAAAGCTCGCACAAAATTTTTCCATAACCTAAAACCAAATAAATCTACAAGTTGTATAATGGCTGTGGTTCTTTTTGGGTATATTTAAAATGTTTAACGTGTTATCTTGCGGTACCAATTTCTAAAGTTCACCCAGACAATGCCCAGCCCAAGAATCAATCACAAGTACACTGTTTTAGTCGGTATTTGGGACGAGATTATCAGCTAGCCAAGTTTTGAAATGACTTGCAGTGAGCTTTCCAGACCTCAAAGAAGAAGTATAGACATTCACATGTCGAAATAGAAACTTTGCAACTCGAGATCCAAATGTATTTGTAGACTCCTTTTACTAAAAGTAATGGTGAAAGTAAGCGTCTATCTGCAGAAATGGCTGAAAAAATTGTTATTTATTACTTTTTAAAATTTGTTATACGCCTTCGTTTAAGTAAGTTATAAAAAATGGGGTGTATATGATGTTCCGTCCACCGTGATTAACTTTTTGCAAAGATAGTTGGCCTCATTGGCATCATGTAATATGCTGCAAATTATGTTAACAGAATCATTTAATATTTGTTATCATTACAGAAATATTGATAAACATTAAAAAATTGCTCAAACTTTGGAGCGGTTAAGACCCAAAATCGGGCGATTGGGTTACTAAACATTTGTTATTTTAAGGTACTCTTTTAGTCACAGAATCTTGTAATGTTTGTAACTGTTTCCTTTGTAAAAGAGAGTGAAACTTTCTAAGCGCTGAATTCTAGTTATATATCTGCTGTCACAACACTACTAGTAAATACTAACATAGAAAAAGTGAGATAGAGGTAGAGTCACATAACCCGGTATCCAAACAGTCGTTATTGCGGTAGAACATTTTCCGACTGGAACACTCTAATATACGTAAATTAGAAATATGATTCTTCAAAGAAATATTACTAGCTAGAATGAGGATCAAATCTCGTACACCATTTGAAACATGAATTAATTATTGTTGCTGCTAAGCTTACTATTATTTATTACTTATTGTCTCCAGTGAGCATCAACATAGAATTTTATGGCATTACTTTTCAGAAAATGATATATTAAGAAGTTTGAAGATCATAATTTAATTGAGCTATAGTTTCAAGCAGATGTACAACATGGAAAGTGTGTTAAACGCTGGTTGTAAACAACGTACAACATCCCATAATAAATTTAATTGGCATCTAATGAGCTATTTTGAAGATTACAAAATTAACTTTGCATTCATAGCTGACGTTAGCATAGAGATTACAAAATACAGTTTTTATAAATAAAATAATACTTGCTCATCAACTACATTTTAGCATTTTACATCGTCTGTAGATTAATGTATAAATTAGCACAAAGCAAGTAAATAAAATTCTAGTGGTGAATAGATTAAATCAATATAATTCATACGTATTTAGATTTTGTGTGTGACTAAGATCGAATATTTCCACGGTCTGACTTCGCTATTTCCCACAATATTTCTTTTTTACATTTACTTATGTTCTGCAATTGCTTAGTAGACTCAGAAAAATAATAATAAAAACACAAGAATCACAGCACCATTGAGATGGACAATAAACAAGAAATAATACTAAGCAATAATACAATGTAATCGACCCTGTCTCATTTCGTCTTCTTGTGAAGGCGTAGCCTGATATGTAGTAGTGGTAGTCATTGTCTCTTCGGAGATCGCAGACCGAACGAAGTAGTGAATGGTATCAATATTTATCGTTGTCTACACTGGCCTATAGGCATAATACGTGGAGTAGCAATTGAACAGCAATTGAGTTAGTGTCGCCTTTCGAACAAAGTTTTATGAGATTTGCTTGGTATTAAAAATGTATGGCTCCGACATTATTTCAAATCGTCTGTGTAAGTATGGATACAATTCGTTGTGTTTAACGAGATGTATGAAATTCTATTTTGATGCAAAATAAGGAAGAAGCCACAGCTACTATACCTAAACTATATTTTTAGAAAAATAAGAGACTCAGGTAACCAATACAAGAATACGAAACTATTAAAAATAAGAGGGTCAGAATGAGATGATGTATTTGATTTGGAGACCAGCTGTCATGTCATTGTAGGTGTTTTACCAGATTTGTGGGTAAAAGTGAGTTAGAGTTTTACGAGATTTATTTTATACCAATGAAAGAGTCTTCGGGAATTTAGGAAAATTGCAGGATAGGACTGCCATGTGCTTATTGTTTCTGATATTCGAAAAGTTATATTTTCAACTAAAAATACCAAACGTCGTGGTTTATCCGAATTAGGGGTTTTTGTGCAGACCCCAATTGGTGTATTGTCTGTGTGGATCATTTTGTATAGTAACAAAGGGAAGATAAACTTCACTTTTTCCTTCTTCTGAACAATTAGCTGGTATCTCACAATGAACTGTATCTTTAAGTTTCCTTAAAGTACCACGTTTAACCACCTAAAGTCGTGATATTAAGAAACCCAAGAAGGTGAAGTCAGGTACATATGTTTGCAATATAGGATGTATCTCCATTTTGTGGAAACCAAATTTTGGTCCGGTATACTATTCTTCTAAAAACTCATTATTTAAATGTTTTTGTTTGGTTCAACCTGTTACTGTACATCAATCGTTTTCAGCGACGTTGTATAGAATGAGTTTGTGTGAATAAAACTCTAAATCGTTTCCTAAAACTTTTACGGCTGATTTTTGGCTAAAGCAGTCAAATGCAGCAGTTCCATCTGTTTGTTGTTGTAAAAGCGCTGCCTTTTCCGTTTTCACTCTTTTTTGCATCTTTCCGTCAAACTAAACCCAGCTGGTTTTCATTCCACCAAATATCTTTCAAGTCTCAAGGCATTGACCCATTCCACAATCGTTTTTTTGATTGGGGGTAGCACCCTTTAATTGTTAAAAAGATCTTGGCTTATTGTCACTCATTTACCAGTTGCCACGGAACTCATACACAACGTCGCAATACTCTAACGCCCTCTGCTCCATTGTTTCTAAACTGGCTTGCCTTTGCAGGTTTAACTTCCTATTATCACTCTATCTGTAGTCATTCTGAAACTGAAAATTTAGCTGTACCTCCTCCTCCTCCAGTAAGCTATATTCCTTAAATAAATCTACAAAAACTATTACAAATCAAACGTTTCAAATTACTTTGGGTTTACTGTACTTTAGACTGTAGAAAGTGTATGCACTTTAATGAAAACAGGACAAAATATGTTTGCGTTTTCATGCTGTGTGAGAAAACAAAAAATTTCTAACTTTAATTAGGAATGATATAAAATATTTTAATTATTTTTAATTCAAAAGGCATTCTACAATGTGCAGTCTCATCTGAGAAATTAATTAATACGAGTGCTAATTTAAATTTGGTAAAACAATACTGTACCTAGCGTAATAATATCCGTACATCAGTTAAATTAATATTCCTGTATAAACAAGGTTTACGAATGAAATACATTTCCATTTTCAGATCTTGTCGGAAATGTGATACAGTGTGCGTAAGTTTTAAATAGCAGCGCGCTCTAATTATATTTTATGTTATTTAACCACGTCAATTTCTGAAATAATTAATATCATTAAGTACAGTAGAACGACCAAAATTAATCGAGACAGCCTTAAGATATAATTAAATAGCTTCGCCTGTGCCGAAGAATTCGTGATAATTCAGTTCTGTTTAATATCATTAACCTCATTTTAAAAATAAAACTGATTACATCACATTTTCGGTGTAATTAAATTCCAAACCAAATTGACTTGTAGTCTGTAGAGTGTTATAGATGATCAAGCTACGTTTTTCGAATTCCCTATAAAAATTCAAAAACTAAATCGGTCTAGTGAAATGCCGGTGATTAGTAAATGCGTAATATAACGCGAAGAATTTGACAAGGAATGTTGAGCTTATCTCACTGACGTTGACATGGGAAAATATTCCAATAAGACGTCCGCTTTATAGAGAAAGTATTTTCTCCTCTTGGGGGTAGCATATTACGATTCAAATTTGGATCATCCATAGTAATATAATCGGATACTCCTGCTTAACACAGAAGAGTTAAGTATAGTCCTCAATTAACACATAAAGATAACTATTATGTAATACCTATAACGCGTAAATAAAAGTATGCATTTCTATATTTAATTAATTAAAGGTCTATTGTAAAGAATTTGTAACTCATAGGAGTTCCTGTGCAATTTGCAAAAAAAGGATTAGAAGCTTTTTAAATATTTAACACTTAATTATTTATTTATTCATTCCAGACAGAATAATGTAAAACCTGATGTAGAAGTAATGCCAAGTAATGAACTAAAATTAGTGGAGAAGGTTTCTTAAAATAATGGCATTTGTGATACAGACATTGAAGAAAATATATTTGTGATTCTAGCGATTGGAATGGTAGAATTATTATCCTGGTACACAACAAAGGATGTATAGTAGTATATACATACTTGCAGTGTATGTTAGTATTTTAGGCAAGAAATTGCAAAAATGGAGTGTGGGAAATGCAAAGTGGATTGAAGTAGGGCTAAAGTTTCAACCAGAAAAGCTAGGATGGCAAATCTTTTAAAAGAAATACATATGTAAACGGAAAAAACTAAAATATTGATAATGCAGCAATAATAGTAGACAGTAAAAAAATCACTAAATACATGAAAATAGCCAAACAATGAACTAACAAGGTATATGTATTTGAATTGAACTGTTTGAAGAAGAAAACAACTTCAATGGGCTGGCCATCTTGCCTTGTAACCCGTGCAACGGCAAGTAAAACAAATATGGTGAACGATGTTTACGGAAGAGATGGAGGGAGCCTCCAAAAGACATGGAATGTTATTATATAAATAAGCTTGGCAAAGTTTATTCGAGCGAGATAAATAATAATAAGGTACCACTGAAATCGTATTTTTCTTTTTTCTGTTTTAATCCTTAGAGATATTAGATGGTCATCTTTCATTCGTCAATGTAAATATACCGGTTGTGGTGCGAGGTTTGATGCTCAATTTAGATATACATATATGTATGTTCATAAGTAGCACGTCTCCACTAGACAGCTAATCAGTTACGTGTGAGGAAAATTCCAGATGAACTAGGTCTGATTTAAGCTTGAAAGTTCCTTTATGGTGAAATCTGCACTCAATGTTTTGTGACAGTGTAATTGACGGTAAGTAGCTACTTATTGTGCTACCTGTTTCCACGGCATTCGAGGAAGAAGAGAACAGACGCAAAATACTTCATTCTTGTGTGATAACATTATACTAATATGTCGGTTCTTGAAAGAAAGTCTATAAAAAACGTTCTTGTTATAGTTAACTTCATACTTGTTTACATGCTAGTCCGTCGGAAACGGAACAAATGGATTGTTGCTAAACTGGTAATACTAGAAATTTGGCGCTATACTAAAGCACAGAAACCCCTTGGAGTGAAATACTTAAAAAAATGCAGAATAGTATCGGAATAGAATAAAAATCTATAGTTTTTGAAATATTAAAAAGTCATAACAATATTTACAGAATTATAAATTCTTATTTGTTGAAGATGTAATTTACTACTGTAAACCATTTAAAAAATATTGTTATAAATGGCTTTTATAAATTTCCGTACTGCGATAACAGCTTCTCCGCATTTTATCAGTTCAATTTCTGGTGGACGAGCTTATATAGAAAATATCTTACTTCTGTTATCCTGTCCTTTCATGTAAACATTCGTAAGTGTAGTATTTTAGAAATTATTTTAGTTATCAATTTAAAAAATATCTGATAAGTTTGTAGAGCGTAAAAAATATTTTACTAATTTTAATTCTCGGCGTAGAATATATACAGCAGAAATAAGCTTGGAAATAAGTATGTAATACTTGTATTTCAAAAATGCTAAATTTACTCAAAACGTAGGCAACCAAGGCATAGTATTAGTTAGAACGTACAGAGTATTAATGCAGTTCTTTAGTTTGATTCCTTAACTATACATATTAATTGAACACTGCATTTTTATTACTACTTTTCGTTACTACTGCCATTTAAATATCAATTTCCGTTCAGGTAAATTTGGTCTACTACCATGACAGTTGTATATATGATACTACACACAGAAACTCTCTTTATCTAGATTACCACTTAATGAGGAACCTAGATAGGAAATACCAGCTTAAAAGAATAGATAAGAAGGACTGGCAATGAGAGAAAGTCTCTCCAGTAAGAGCAGACTCGAACTGCTATGCAGACGACTTCAAAACGGAATACGGTAGGAGCCGGTATATACGAAAGAAAGAAGAAGTAGAAATATGTACCGAGCCCGATAAAAGCGTCGCTATTGTATCAGACAGCAAAGCAACACTTAAAGCGATTGATGCAGCAAGTGTTGACTCCAAATTGGTTTGCGATTGCGTAAATGTGAAGGGAAATGAGGTGGCAGACGATCTGGCCAGACAAGGTTCCATCCTTCGGCAGCACCAAATCATAAATCAGAAAGTCCATCAACGAATGGATACATAACACGTCCAGGGAATGGAGGCTAAAATCACCCGGAAAAAGACAGGCCTAAAGGACCAGGCGCTAAATTAACTAGAAACCAGCTGGGCAAAGACAGGCAACCGTCAAACTAACAGTAGATCTGCTGACAGGTCACTGTAGACTAAATAAGCATATATACAACATAGAAGATGCGGAAGATGCAGATTCTACAAAGAGGAGGAAGAAATCCCAGTCCATGTGCTGTGTCATTGCAAAGGCATGGCAAGGACAAGGTTTCTAGTGGTGCAGAAAATCCCACAGAGCACAGCTACATTAAAGAGCCGCTCTCAAAGGCTTTAAGGCTCATAAAAAGGAGAAAGCTACAGGGTTTATAGACAAAATAGCAAAATATTGTTTACTGTGCATAAATAAATATCCCAAGTTTATGTACTTTGGACAGAATTTAATTATAACTTTAATATAATCTCGTCTTCGGCACTAATACAGTGTTCTACGAAAGGATATTTATATTCAATTTCCTGTGCAACTGCCACATTTGTAATAAAATTCTTCAGATCATTAGTTATACTGATGTTAAATAGAGAAAAAAATATTCATTTATTCTTATAAGATTGTAATCAATGTAGTTTGTATTCTACTAAATCTATTTTTGCATTCCCACTCTTTATCTCTTGAATTTTTTGTATTCAAGAGATTGTAATTTGGTTGTATTCTATTTAAAGCCGCAAAAGAATTGCATGAAAACGGTTGGAAATCTTTACAGGAAATGATGTTATTTGTTGATTTGAAATTAAATTCTGGATGCCAATAAGAAAAAGGTATATGTATATTGAACGGAAATTGAATTTTAGTACTTTCGTATTTCAAAGGGAATATACATATGTATATTAATATATTTTAGTTGAAGTACACTTAGAATGTAGTAAAGGTCGCTTACTGCAATGCTACTGGCACTCATTAGTAGAGTAACTAAAAATTTTAGTTGCATTAACGTCAAAAGTACTAATGGCAATAAGATTATTGCACTATAAATCAATTGTTTAATATGCACTACTGGAGGCCACTTTGATGACTATAATGTTTCAGTTGCAAAATGCGTATAGATATAATAATAAAAATAATAGTAGGTACCCCTGTTGTGCTGTTTAGATGGTATATACAGGTATGTAAGTGGTAGGTTTGTAAGTTTTGCCTTGTTTTGTGGCCGTTCTTTTATAATACACTGTGTAAGTGTTGAATTTCCCATTGCCTGTGATTCTTATCGCTATTTTTTT